>JAOTRH010147451.1:0-13468 GCA_034768845.1 Heliamphora exappendiculata | reverse complement strand
GTGGGGGGGAGGGACGGAGACACTGGGGGTGAGGTGGTGGTTTGGGGGTGATGGTTTTAGGAGAGACGATGGTTTTAAGGGTAGTTTTAAGGACAGTTTTGGAGTGGAACGGTAGTTTTCGTTAAATTGAACGAAAATTGTAACGATTAGAGTCTTTTTGATGTTAAAATCAAATTTGAATAAGTGTTAATGTAACTTTTGAAACTACATAAAGAATTTTTATTTTTATCAAAAATATCAGTGTAATTTACCCTTAAATATTCAATTCCACATATATATTAGATTCCACTAATTTGGGGTGTTTGCTTGGCTAGTTTTCTTTCAACAATTATTCAAAAAAAAAATCCAACTATTTTGACCCTTAATTGTCAGGGGCCTGTGTTTCTTATCCCGGATATAGCGGTCCCAATGAACCAGATAATATAGGGGTGTTTGGCATTAATTTTTTTTATTAATTTTTAGTTTTTTTGTTATTGATTTTAGTTATAAATTATTATTTTTTTTAAATATCTATAATTTTTATTATAATTTTTAATTATTTTTTTTATTTTAACTACAAATTATAATTTTTACCAAACATTCACAATTTTTACTATAAATTATAATATATATAAGTTATTAGTAGTAGCATTTCTAAACACTCTCATAATTTCAATTGATAATTAACTTAAAAATTAGTTTATTTTTTATTTTTATTTTTTAATTAAATAAGTTTGTAACAAAAAAACTAAAAGCTAGCCAAACATCCCATTAACTTGTCAAATTGGCCACCTCCATCGTAGATACGCCCAAAACTTTCATACTAGTCCAATAGAATGTTTGGCAAATTATTGTTCATGGTTTTTATGTTGCTGTTATTAATTTTATATATAAGTTATAAATTTTTTTAAATAATTATAATTTTTTTTTTATAATTTATAATTTTTTTTTAGTTAAAAAATATAATTTTTACTAAATCTTTATAATTTTTATCACAAATTACAATTTTTGAGTTAACAACACCCAAATTTAATGCCAAATAAGAATTTTTTTTTATTTGTCAAAAAATGACGATGAAATTAGTTTTAATAGAATGATGCTATATTAATTAAATTGGTTTATTAAATTAATATATTAAATAATGTTACACAATTACCAATATTAATACAATGATTTTTACATAAATTTTATATTTAATACTTAATACCAATAATTAAAATATATTATTTGATAAATTTAATCATTCTAATATTATTCTTTTCTAGTGTTTGGCAAAGTTTATTACGATAGTGTTTAAGCTTCAGCTACTAATTTTATTAATAATTTATAATTTTTTTAAAAATACTTATAATTTTTAATAAAAGTTATAATTATTTTTTTCTATTTAAACTATAACTTAACATATTTATCAAATACTCACAACTTCTATTATAAACTATAGTTATTAGTTTTAGAAATATTAAACACAGAATATGGCCCTATTTGGGATAATTGTTTATTTGCTTATTTTGTTTAGTTTTATTTTTTGCCTTTAATAAAAATTTTTATTATTTAATTGAACTATTATATTTTTAATTCTGCTCATCGAGAAGAGTAAAAAAAATTGATTAAAAAATAAAAAAAATAAAAAAGCAAAAATAAATCAAAATAATCCAATATGACAAATTTAATGTTGCTTATTTCACTCTCAATGAAATTTTTTTATTTTTTTATCAAAAAATTTTATTTTTTCAGTTCTTCTTATCGAGGCAATTCAAAAAATAATTTTTTTTTATCAAAAGATGATAAAAGTTCAGAAAAAATAAAATAATTTTTTTTTACAATTTAGCCCAAAGAAAAAAAAAATTATATAAGTAAAGTACATTACATTGAGGTAGTGTGCCTATTTAATACATGTAAAATCATACTCACGTGTGTTCATTTAATTTAAGATTATAATTGCTTTCTTTCTTTTAATATATGATAAGTTTCGACCGTTACAAATACATAACTTACCTGTATTAGATGAACACACGTCTTCTTTCCATTATATTTTCTCCCCGCCGAATAATATCTCCGAAAGAGGACCATATATAACGACAAACTAATTAAGAGCGGATAAAAATAAAAAATAATAATAATAATAATAAAAAAAAGAAGAAGGTGCATGCACCGGAATCTCCAGATTGCGGTATACAGAGGAGAGAAGACCACTAACCAGGCAAAATTAAAAACAGAAAGTAGGAAAAGCGGAGCCCATGAAGCTAACGCTTATTTTTAATAAATTATTTTATTATTTAATTAAATTATTATTTTTTTAACTCTTCTCGTGATGAATCAAAAAAACAAAAATATTCTATCAAAATATAAAAAAAAAATTTAAAAAGATAAAATTAAATTAATAAATTAAATTTTATATTATTTATTTTTTGTATTTAGTGAATTTTTTTTATCTTTCAATTAAGATTTTTTACTTTTTTTTTTTCCATAATTTTTTAGTCCAAAGGGCCTGAATCAATTGAGATTGGTGTCTTTCATGTACAGGATGCTGATGTGTTTTTCAGTTTTAAATGTAATTTTATAATAAAACTTGTTCATTATATAAAATTTATTAAATATATAAAATTTATTATTTATATAAAAAATTAAATTGATTTGGTGTTTGTAATTATTTAATTAGACTAAACTTACGTATAAATCAATAAATATTTAATTATTTTTAAAAATAATTAAACAAATATATTTTAATTTCATATTTATAGATTTTGAATTAATTTTTATTTTTTATATAAATAACAAATTCGACGAATTCTATATAATAAACGCATTCAATTACAAAAATAAATTCAAAGATTGTGCTCATTGTGAGCAAAAATCATGTATGAACTTACATAAAAAAATGAATTTGATTACAAAAACATATTTAAAAGTTGTGTACATTAATTTAATATCTGTAACTACATAATTAGACTAAATTTACTTATAACTAAATAAATAGTTAATTATTTTAAAATTAACTAAATAAATATTTTTTAACAGCACAATTATATATTTGGAATTAATTTTATTTTTTGTATACCTAACAATTCGGTAAACTTTACATAATAAATAAATTTTATTATAAAAATATATTTAACAATGGTGTCGAGAACAATAAATTGCGGTTCTGGGCCGGGTCAAAATGGGTATCGCGTATGGCTAATGATGAAAATGGGTTCCACAAGACTCCAATTGGTTGCAAGTAGCGGTGACAGCTGGATGAATCGGATGAGAAATCATATAAATAATTAATTAATAATCATATAAATAATTTTAAATAAAAGAATTACAATTTTAATTTTAGTTAATTGTTAATTGTGGCCAATGCAAGAAAAGAATATTTCCTTTTACTGGTTTAAAAATTATAAAACATCACATATAAATTTAATATTTATTATTTGTTGGGTGTGTAATAGCCTCGAGTAACTAACTAATATTTATATGCTAAAATGCTAAAAATGAGTTTTTATTTATTTAAATTTGAAGTACAAAAAAATAAAAAGTCTCAGCTTAAGCTCAAATTGTCAAATGCAAAGAGGTTTTCACTATTGGTTTGTAATAAGAATTTTCTTTTCCCAAATTTGAATAGGGGTTTTCTTTTTTTTCCAAATTTATTTATTCGTATCTCAAGTATTTTAAATTATAAAATTATATGTAAACACACACACACACACAAAAGGAGAATATGCTGAGAAATGAAAAAATAAAAATTCTTAGGCTCCGTTAATTTTGACAAATAATATTTTTTTTAAAAAAAATATTTTTAATAATATTTAAAAATATATATTTTTATGTGTTTGGTTGTGAATTTTAAAATAATAATGTTAGTGGATATCGTCGTGTTATAAATGAAGAGAATAGCGATAATAATGATAGTGAACCCCAAATCCCATATTCCAGAGACCTTGGGCCTCAGACCCTCAGGCCGCTAAACCTAGAAACCTAAGAATTCCACAAGTCCTGAATCTCAAAATTTTAGAACCTTGAACCCTCGACAACTCAAACCTCAAAACGCCTAAAACTACAAGATTTCAGACCCCTAGACACTTGGAACTCTTCCGAACCCACAAACTCCTGAATTGTGGTATCCAAACCCTCTAAGACCTCAGGCTCCTAAGACTCTGTGGTGACAATAGAGCTATAGTAATGATAAAAAATATATTTTTTACACAAAAGTAAAAATGTTCTCCACCGAAATCAATTTATTTTTTAATGATTTAGAAAATATTTTTTGTTAATTTTTAATTTTTGTCTTACCAAAATTAGAAAATGCAAAAAAATAATTTTTTAAAAAAATATTTTTTTTGTTAAAACAAGCAAAGCCTCAGAGATTAAAAGAGTTTGGTGATCAAAATCACAAAGAAGATTTTGAGCTTGTGGCGAACACGTTACATTTTCACAGTTTATTGTGTGCACACTTCTTGCATTCAAAAAAGGAATTTAGAATTAAAATAATTTTATAATTTTTTATTTAAAATTGTAAGAAATATTAAATTATTATTTTTCTTTGTATGATAATTTAAACTTACTTTTTAGCTAAATAAAAATTTTATTTATCAAATTTTAAATTAAGAAACACAAAAAATCTGATTTTAAATCAGATTAGGAAGGATTTATATGTATGCATTAACTCCAATTGTCAACGTCAAAGCCAAGAGGACAAGTGGGCGCGGGTACATGAATCAGTACATGAATCCCTTCCACCATATCCTATCTAATTTTCCATTTTTCAATATCAAATTAAAATTCTATATTTTAAAAACCGATATTTACTGTGTGGGCGTAATTCTTTTAAATTAAACTAAAAAAGTAATGCTTATTATTTTAAAATTTATTCCTCCAAATAACTTAGCCTATGCTTATATTAGCTTTTTTTAAAAAAATTTAAACTTTCTTTTATAAAAAAATAAATATAAAAATATTTAAAAATATTCAAATAAGGCCAAACAAGTACGTTTTTCTAAAAACTAAAAAAAAAAGCTTCTAAAAAAATTAATCTTAGTTTTGCATTTATTTGTTTCGTATTGATCTATTAATTTCATATATAATACATTAACAATTTAGACTTTAAAGATAACTTATCTCATACCATTATATTCGTAGTTAAGAGTATTAATTTCGCTTGACCAAGCACGATACAACTTCGATCCAAGCTTGTTGAGTTTCTACTAAAATTGGAGTTGGAGACGTGTTTTTTGAAAAAAGCCTAAGTCTAGCCCGTGGTCAATAGGTCTGAGTTTGAGCTCGAACTTTTTAAGCTTTTTTAAAAAATTTATTATTTTTGTATATTTGTTTTTATTTTTTATTATTTTATACAATCGATTCTAATTGATTAGGATAAAGACTTAGTTTGGTTTGGTTTGATTATTTTTTATTGTTTCTATATATAATAAACAATAATATATTATGTTTTTTTTAATATTTATTTTACATATTTTAATTATTATTTAACATATATTTGTATATATAAAATATAAAAAAATATAATAAGATTGAACATTTTAAACGATTGAGTGCAAGATACGAATATTATTATTTAATGAAAGTAATATCATTTCCATTGAAAGTTTCAATAATTTATTTTTTTACATTTGTTTTTATTTTTTATTGTTTTTATATATAATAAGCAATAGTATATTAAGTGTTTTTTATATTTATCTAGTTTATAAATAAACTTATAATAATTATTATTTTTGCTATTATTTATTCTTTATACATGCATAATAAAAATATTTTTTATTTTTTCTATTTTAAAATAGGACAACGGGCCCGGCCTTAGGCTTCGTCAAACGGATTAGGCTTAGGTTGGTCCACGAGTCTCAAAACCAAATTTGTTTGGGCTCGTGCAAGCTTGGGCCTTAGCAGATTAAAACCGAACTGTGTAGGCTCGGGTCGAACTCAGGAAACCCACCCAAACCTTAATCTCTAAATTCTAAAATCGTAAGCTCATTTTACACCTCTGCCCTCAACCTCAAGGCTTGTTTAATAGAGGAAAGGGTGAAATAATTAGATACTAAGAAACATGTGGACCCTGCTTATTATTATTATTATTATTATTATTATTTTTATCTATCCAGAGTAATAAATCTGCTTTAGTGATTATTAATATAATCACTCTTCTTAGTAAATTTAATTACGCTCATCCGAATTATCTCTTTTTTTTAAAAAAAAAAATTCAATAACTAAACCTAACTTTGTAATTCTTATCTCATTTTTATCACGATATTACTAAACTTGAGCTAAGATTTTTATAATATACATAATGTCAATTATAATTCATTAGTATAAAAAAATTTATAGAACAAAGATTTTTTATCAAAGTCTATTTGTATATTACAAGTTTGGTCCTATATATGGTATTATGTATCTCCCTCTAAATTATTATTATTTTTTTCTTGTAAAAAAATAATTCTTCCAACTCTTATTTCAAAATTTATATAATTTTTTAATCAAATATAGTTTTTTTAATTCCAAATAGTATTCCATTATATTAGAATAATATAGAAAATTCATGGTATTATTTATCCATCATATCCCTTTTAATCTAACCTCATACACAAATCTGAAAAAAATATTAATTTAGAAGATTTAATTATTCACATAAACTTCAACCGTATATTTACATTTTCATCTCTTCCAAACATTTTCACAGAATCGTCATAATTTTTTTTATAAAATTAATTCTTAATTAATAATAATCAAACCAGACAGTTGTGTTGAAAGTTATTTTTGACCCAATGAAAATGATTTTTAAATTGGTCACTTGTAAAGAACAAAATTGAAAGTAAAAAAAAATGAAAAAAAAAAGAAAAAAAAAAAGAAAAAAAAAAAAGAAAAAAAGAAAAGAAAAGAGGAGAATTAAAAGAGGACATTTAGAAGAAATTAATCAAATAAGTTTACCAAATTAATGCTTTTGAAACAAAGAAATGAAATTGAAATTGCTCTAATAATAAGGTTATAGTGATCAAATTAATCTATTAAATTAATCTACCAAATTATTGTGACTTAATTATCTCAGTAGTTAAGGTGTTATAGTCGGTTCACTATGTTTGGATAATTGCTTATGAGCTTATTTGATTTTGTTAATTTTTGTGTTTAATGAATTTTTTTTATTATTTAGTCAAATTATTATAATTTTTGACTCTTTTTATCGAGACTAGCTGAAAAAATAAAATTTTTGATCAATATATAAATTTTTTTTAGTAAAGACAAAAAATAAGCCAATAAGCTAAATTTTATTTTACTTATTTTTGTTTTTTTGTAAATTTTCTCATCTTCCAATTAAATTTTTTTTACGTTTTTGGTTCATCTTATCGATACAATTCGGTAAAATTAAAAAAATAAATAAAATTCTAAATATTTAGCTCAAACAAGACTTATGTGTAAGTAAAATTGACAAACCATGCGCAGTGAAAATATGCATAATGTACCTTTAACTATGGCTATTCAAGTGCTTAAATAAATCTATACTTACCTAGCGAATCTTCTAACTTATAGCCATCTTGATAAAAATTATTGCTCGATCAGAGGCATTTTTGTTAAGACTATATTAAGAATCCTCCTTTATTTATAAGCAATTATGATACTTTTCTATAAAGAATTATTAATTGTACATATTTATAGTAGGTATTTATTCATAAATAAATGTAATTTTTTATCAATATTTTTTTAATATAATAGATATTTTCTTTATCTATCACTTAATAAATAATATAATAATTATAAATATTAATGTGGGCCATATATAAATTTTCTATTCCTACAAAATTCTTATGTTGATTCGGACCTTCACCGCTTTGTCATCATCTAAGGCAGCCCTCTAATGTAACCAAAAAATAAATAAATAATTAATAAAAAGATATATGACATTAAGTGGAGAAGTCGTGAGAATTGACAGCTCAATAATTGAGAAGAAAAAGTTAAGGTGTGTTTGGGATAGTTGTTTTTGTAAGTTTTTTTTGTTTCAAATGAACTTTTTTAATTTCTGAATTAAATTTTCTTATTTTTTTGATCCGTCGTGATAAAACAAATATAAAAATATAACTCTTTTGATAAAAGTTGAAAACAAATAACTAAAAACGAAAAAAAGCAACATAAAATCTTTTTTACAAAAAACACGGAGTAACTTAACAGTTGTGGCTGAAATTGTGCAATTCAGTTGTGCCTCTAGCATTATCCTAATAGTATGTGTTATTTTAAGAATAGACCATTAATTTTATTTAACATAAATATATTAAAAATAATTAGTTATTGATATTCGATCAATTTAATTTTTTGAATAGATAATTTTCTAAACAAATTCTATAAAATAAACAATACGATTTTGAAAATAAATACGAGATGTATATATAACAATTATATATTAAGTTAAATTGTTATGCACTATGGAGAATAATAAATGATTAAGATGAGACTTTTTATTTTGCAAGGTAGAATATACTTTTATCATAAAATTTAATTTTTATATCAAGTTTATTTCAATGATCAAAATTATTTATCTTGAAATCATATTAAGAAGATCATCTACATTAAAAGATATATTGATTAGATATATATAGATTTAATATTTTATAAGATTTATTTTAATGGTATATAAAATTTTAAAAATAAATTATTTATTTTATTTAAAATAAATATATTTTAATAATTAATTATTAATATTTAATCAATTTAAATTTATACATAAATAATTTTTTTAACAAGTTTCATAAAATGAACATATCAACGATATGATTGATAAACATGAGGAATATCAATAACTATTATATATTGGGTTATTAATAATTGTTAGTGTAGATAATAATATAGCTTTTATCTATATATAACAGTCAGCACAAATCAACGAAAGGGGCATAAAAGTAATTTTCAAGAGAACGAAAGATCCACTTCAACTGGCTTTTATATATATATATATATATATATAAATGGATAGAAAGAGATAATCTTTTATTATTTTTTTATAATTTTTCACGTAGTATCAATTACAGTGTGTTTATTTTTTTTGTACAAGAGATCACATATTATTTTCTTTTATTTTATAATTATAAAATTCAAAATTAGGTAAATTTTTGATTTATTAATATAATTATATTAACGAATAAAATAATTTCAAATAGTGGTGTAAATAACGACTACTTTTTATAATAGTAACGAGTTAAAGACTAACACCATATTGTTATTCTTTATATGTATGCTTTGGCTTCGAATAAATTTTCTGATTCTATCCCTATAAATAATCTTGAATTATTGCCAAAAATTTTTTCTATAAATTACCTGTCACATTGAATATAATTGTTGTGATTTATAGGTGAAGTTTAGTATTGTTGAAACTAATAATTTAGAAATTGTGATTTTTAGCAAAAATTATGAGTATTTAATAAAGATTGTAACTTATAGTTAAAATATATAAAAAAATAATTATAGAGGGTGCTTGACAATGTTAATGCTAGCAGCTTGTGGATGTTTTCTATTAATTTTAACTATAAGTTACAATTTATTTTAATTACCAACAAATTTTGCTATTAATTATAATTACTTTTTTTTATATTTTATTTACAAACTATAATTTTTACCAAACACAAACAACTTTTACTACAAACTATAATATATAAGTTACTAATTTTAGTAATACCAAATACCCTCATAAATTGTAGTAAAAATTGTAAAAGTTTGAAATTTTTTTAATTTATAGTTAAAAATTATTAACAATAACTTTTTCAAACACCTGTATATAGTTGTTTCTCAACTTTAACAAGAGCATAACACGAGTCACATGGATATTTTGTAAATTTTTATAATAAATTTATGATTATAGAATTAAGTTATTAATAAATATATTATTATATTTTAAAAGTGATTAGAGTTTAAATGAAATACTTTAAAAATTTGTGTTTTAATTTAATTTTTTATTTTTTAATTAGTGTTTTTTGCTTTTTTGTTAAATAAACTATATTAACTTTTTTATATTTTTAATTAAAAAATTTAAAAGTTAAAGGTGCCAAACGGGCCTAAGATTGTTAGTATATATCTTTTTCTTATAAGCAACTTGCAACTTGCAACTTGTTCACCAACTTGTAATATAAAAACAAAATGATTGTTCTTATCCCCATCCGATGAGATCAAAACCCAAGTTATCCGGAGGCTATTATTAGAATAAGATTTACAAAAAATTATATTATCTTAAAATAAAATAAAATAAAATAAAATAAAATAATAGTAATTTTTTTCTTTATCAACATACATAATTCTAACATTTTTCTCCTTTATAAAGACAACTGGTTACCAAGCCTTCACATATAGAGTTTTAAAAAATTACGGTTAAATTATCACCATTAAACATATTTAATTTGTAACCAATATTAATTAGCAAATAAACTATTCTTGTTTTAAAATAAAATAAATTAAAATAATAGATAATAATATTTTACTTTTGATGCCCGTTCTAAAAGTGGAATTAGCTTAGCAATCCAATGAGTTTATTAATATCATGTTTATTTGCAATTAATTGGGCTGTAACTATCATTTCTTTCGGATTACCAATCCTCATGAACCATGGGATTGAGAAAGGCTGGTGGGAGGTGTTACTAGTAATCCATGGATTGGAAAAAAAGCTCTTGTGCCAATTTTAGCCTCAACCACTCATTTATTATATTTTATATTAATATTAATATTAATACTAAGTAATTTTAATATAAATATAAACATTACTTTTAATTTATTTAATCCAAAAGTGAATTTGAAAATTTTTAAAAAATTAATAAAAAATATAAAAAAATGTTAAAATAAAGAGCATAAAATTTAATTTATTAGCTTATTTAAATTAATTTTAAAATAAATTAACTTAATCATTAATATAAAAAAACTAAAATATATTTATTAAATTTTTAGTACAAGGATAATATTGAAAATAAAAAAATTTAATCAAATCCCATACTATTTAATTCTATCAAAATTAAACATATGTTTGTATAGTTCATCATTTAATTTTACCTAAATCAAACAAAAAAAAATTAATTACACATCATTCTTAATCCCATCTCATTAACAATCCGATCTTACCTCATTCATAATTTTAACTCATTATTAATTTTACCCAATTTACACCGATTACCAATCGAGACCTTAAATTATTTATATTGTTTAGAGATAACAAAATTGGAATTTCCTTGCGGATGTTACACATTAGCAAGTTGCAACCACTGTTTAACGTAATGGTTCTTACAGCTAGCTAAATTAGCTAACTAAATATTAAAAAATATATTTTAATTAGTTAATTTTAGTTCACCAATTCAAAAAGACTAGCTATTCTTGCTAAAAAAAAATTTTAAAATTTTTTATATTAAAGAGTGAGAAAGGCCTCTTCAGTCGCCTTCTTCCTCAGTCGTCTTCTTCAGTGTCTTCCCTAACCTTTCTCTGTGTTGTCTTCTTCAATCGTCTTCCTCTTTGCGTCGTCTTCTTCCTCAGTGTCGAAATCAAAACCAACCGAAGAACACCAATTGCAAATTGTAATCAAAACCAAACGAAGAACGAAACCTTCTACAAACCCCTTCACAGATCAATCGAAACCAATCGAAGAACGAAAAATGAATTCCCTTTGTATTGTGCATGTATAATATATATATATATATATATATATATATAAACTAATTGAAAATCAAAAAAATGGAGGCTCAAGATAAATGGCGAGTTACTGTAGCAAATATTTGTTTGGCGAGGATGAAGCGAGGCTGATGCAGCTGAATTCGTAGGTGTTTGGTTCGTTAAACTAGCATTTCGCTGAGTTTAGCGAGCCTTTTGTGGATGCTCTTACACACTAGCAAGTTGCAACCACTTTTTGAGATAAATGTTCCACCGTCTGGCGGGGGTTAGTGAGTAAATAGTGTTTTATTTGAGATTTTAGGTTTAATTAAAATTATTTATTATGTTGAATTCATTAAGTAGGTACTATTTTTATAAAAAAATCATGTCAATAAAATATTGTTAGCCGTATTATCTGAATATATTTATTTAATAATTTATTTTAAAAATATTATAAATTATTATTTTTAAATAAATATACTCTGATCACATAGATAAGGAAACCGATTAATCTAGTATTTTTTTTACAGATATTAACAATTTGATGAATTTAACGTAATAACAATTTTAATTAAAATTTAAAATCACAAATAAAACACCTTCGGACTCATAGCAGGAACTCCTCTCCCAAGCTATGTTTCAATTTAACTTTCGTTGTGTTTTAGTTTTTTTTTTTTCTCTATTAAAGACTAGTTTAAGCCTTGTTTAGTTTCGACTAAGTTGAAGTTTTAAAAATTTTATTTAAAATCACAAAAAAGTTAATTGGCAAATCACAATCGTGTTTTATTTAAATTCTTTATTCTAAACGGTTCTTTGTTCGTGATTGTTGTTATCTAAGTTGGGAGTAGAAACACGTAACCACGAAGGACTAAGAGATATAAGAAAAATCAGCCATTGACAAGACTGAATGGTGATCAAATTTTCATAAACAAAGTAAAGAAGCCGTCAAAAGATTGAGATTTTGGCTCAAGTGGTAGAAGAGTAAGACATTTGAGGGGTTGTCCAAAAGGATAAGACAGATAGAATTGGGAAAAATAGCTCCAAAAGGCACATCTACAGTGGCTAGAAGGGGCCATAACAGGTGGTGAACCGATTATCAATCATTTCTTTCATACCCTGATACAAGTGATCTAGAACGAGGGGTCCCAGCTTGATTTTTTGGCCTGACACCAAGGCTTTAGTCAATACAGTAAAATCTTTGGTGATTTTGAGTGAATGGATGCATAACATAAATTTGTTTAGCCAATAGATAAGGAAGGTTATGTGTTCTAAATTAGAGTCAGGGCTAGGCAGTTTCCGTTGGTTAACTATTAGAAATTGGTGATATGACATGATGTCTTTTTATGCATGGTAAATGAAAGAAATGTCTTTTCAAGAAATCAAGGCATTGGCTTTTTCTCTGTGAGGACGAAGTCCAGTAATGAAGGCTAAATCTTGAAGGAATGGGGACATGAAACCGGTTCAAAAGAAAAAGGCATTAGAATAAGGGCAACAAAAATTAAGGCTTTGTCAACTTGGAAGGGAGTGCGATTGAGCAAGATAGCATTGTAAATACCGATTTCTTTCCAAAGTTCGCCTTTTGAGGAAAGAAGACGGCCAAACAACTAGTAGTAATCAATTCGAGGGTTGTGCCAAAGTTTAATCGGGGTTCCTTTATGATATAGCTCTCAAGATGGAGTGGGGAGAACCAAAAGGGAGCAATCTTCCGATACAAGGGTAGAAAGATGAAAGATAACCAGGGCATATATTATTCTTTAAAAGATGGTGTTGGAATCTGTGAATTTCATTGGCCATGAAAATCCAGATTTCAAGAGCATATTCAATTACAATTGGATTGGCCATTTCAATTGCAATTGAAGTCTGGAAACCAACAGCCATGAGTGGCCATTGATTT
>JAOTRH010147440.1:0-13469 GCA_034768845.1 Heliamphora exappendiculata | reverse complement strand
CAAGATGAACTATGAATACTGCACAATGAGCTGGTGAAAACATGGGATCCACGAACCAAAGCAAACACAGACTAAATATATTCGCATGAAATACAATACGGAATCAATTTCAGGCGAACTAAGCATGGATTAACAGGCATAAGAATTAATTATAAAACTAATGCATCAAGAGTGTAAATGGTGAACCCTGTGGCAGAGGAGTATGAGACTTGAAGAGAGATAAGAAAAGACAAAACCCAAGAACCAAAATATCACATCCAACAAGATAGCAATGAAGTCAAATCGCCTAGCATTTGGACCTTGAGTTATACGCACAAACCTCAGCCATAGACGAGAGAGAAGGTCAGGCACAAAGCCAATATGATGTTGCTATTCCTTTTCTCTTTTTTTTTTGTTTCTTTCCATTTTCTATTTTTTGTAAATAAGGGAAAAGGTAAGGAGAGAATCCTTTCAGAATACGATATCACCTAGATGAGATAAACACAATCTCATAGGCCGTCAAATACATAAGGATTAGGATACTAATATGAGGGAAAGCAACTGAAGGTAAACCATAAATATTGGTCATCCAAGCAACTGAAGAGAGGATACCAAGGAAATTAGATCAAATCTATCTTACAGACTCAATAGGACACCATGCTCCAAGAGAGTGCGTGGAAATGCATAGTATACAACAATACTTAAACGCCTTGAAACATAAATGATCGTCTAAACTGAAAGATAAGGTACCATTCCTCAGGGAATGCATCAAGCTAAGAGCCAGGACAGAGGATAACATAAGATCGCAAGATAATCAATGCAACATTAACAGATTCTCATGCTCCAACACAGGCAAGCAGAAAGAACAGGCACACAAGCATGCAAGTAAACAAAAGAAAGCAAAAGATATTTATTTATTTATTTTAAAAATAAGGAAAAAACAAAAAAGGGAACAAAAAGAAAAAAGAAGCACCCAACCCACTAATCAAGAGACACTAAAGCGAGAGACATCCTAAGGGATTCAAACCTAAAGAAGCCCAAGGGTTTGATGAAGATGTTAGCTTTTTTATCAAGAGTGGTAATGAACTCAAAAGAGATGACATCGTCCTCAACAAGATCGCGAATAAAGTGATGACGAATGTCTGTGTTTGGTGCGTGAGTGTTTGATAGAATTCTTAGAGATGTTGATAGCACTAGTATTGTCACAAAACATAGTCATAGTGTCTTTAGTGAAGCCATAATCCTAAAGTATCTGTTTCATCCATAACAACTGAGTGTAACTGCTACCTACTACAATATACTCTATCTCGACAGTAGACAAAGAGACACAGTTTTACTTATTACTCTGCCAAGTAACCAAGCAGTTACCCAAGTAGAAGCACCCACCAGAAGTTCTTTTATGGTCGCCTATATTTCCTGCCCAATCAGCAACAGAAAAGGTAGCAAGGTCTGTGTTGGTTTCATGAGGATACCATATACCAAGGCACAGAGTTTCCTTGACATACCGAATGATCTGCTTGACGGCGGCGAGATGAGACTCTTTACGACAAGCCTGAAAGCTAGCACACACTCCTACACTAAAGGATAAGTCAGGACAACTAGTAGTGAGATATAAGAAACTACCTATCATAGTGCGATACAAGGTAGGGTTAACATCCTTTCCATCTAAGCCTTTGTCGAGTTTGATGCTAGTGCTCATAGAAGTGCAGGCTTCCTTGGCAAATTCTAAGCCACATTTTTTGACCAAGTCATGAGAATATACAGATCAGGATCTGAAAATCCCATTTTTCAATTATTTCACATGGAACCTCATGAAGTGACTTAGTTCCCCAACAAGACTCATCTGAAACTCATGACTCATCTCGGCATCGAAATAGTGAGAGAGATGATCAGATGTGCAATCAAAGGCAATGTCATCGACATAGATTTGAGCAATGAGCAAATCATCCTCAACCTCCTTAAAGAAGAGAGTATGATCAGCTCACCCTCAAAAAAAGCCAAAATTCAAGAGATGGTCAGTGAGCCTTTCATACCAAGCTTGAGGGGCTTGCTTAAGCCAGTATAAAGCTTTTCTGAGCCTATACACATGTCAAGAATTATGAGGATCATCAAACCCTTTTGGTTGCTTCACGTAGACTTTCTCTTTGATGTCACCATTGAGGAAGGCACTCTTAACGTCCATTTGGTAGAGTTTGAAGTGAAAACAACAAGCTATGGCAAAGAGAAGTCGAATGAAATCCAAGCGAGCAACCGGAGAAAAAGTCTAATCGAAGTCAATCCCTTCTATTTGTGAATACCCTTAGGCCACTAGCCTACCCTTGTTTCTAACCACAACACCATGTTCATCACGTTTATTTTTAAAAATTCACTTTGTTCTGATGACATTATTGTGACTAAACCGAGGGACAAGGTACCACACTTTATTCCTGTCAAATTATTGAAGCTCTTCTAGCATGGCAATGATCCAATTCTCATCGCTAAGAGCTTATTCAATCCTCTTAGGTTCAACTAGGGAAGTGTAGCAGACATAAGTGATTTTATTTTCAATGTGAGCTTTTCTCCTAGTCAACATGCCATCTCTAGGGTTTTTAATGACAAGATCTATGGAATGATTCAACTTGACCCTAACCGAGGGTTCTTTGGTGGGTGTGGGTAATTCCTCAACTTGAGGAGTTGGTTCACTAACATTGGACTATTCACTTCTCATAAGGTCTGTCTCTAGTTCTCCACACCAAGCATCAACAATGCACTCATCATGAGAGTTTGAACTCTCCCCATCAAACACATGCCAGATTTCTCCATTAGGAGAGGAGCTCAACTCGTTCATTATAGTGTCATCGATAACAACATTTGTAGACTCTATAAGAGTCAAGTTCTTAAATTGAACACACAATAGGTTCGACTATTTGTGGAGTACCCCAGAAAAATTCTCTCATCACTCCTAGAATTAAGTTTTCCTAATGACTTATTATCCCTAAGGCTGTAACATTTGCTACCAAATACTCTGAAATATTTGACAATATGCCTTTTTTCATTCTAGATTTCATAAGAAATATGAGAGGTTTTCGGCCTCAGATAAACTTTATTAATGGTATAGCAAGCAGAATTAACTGCCTCGGCCCAAAAATTCCTAGGAACTCTCTTTGCATGAAGCTTAACTTTGGCTATTTCCTGCAGGATTTTATTTTTTCTTACTACGATCCCGTTTTGTTGAGTTCGTGGGACAGAGAATTCATACTTGATTCCTCTCTCATCACATTATTTTTCTACCTTGGAGTTTTAAAACTCCCCAACATGGTCACTTCTAACACGGGTTATGGGATAACTCTTTTCAGTCTGAACTTTTTGACATATGATTTTGAAATACGCAAAGGTGTCTTTTTCCTCAAGAACCCAACCCAGGTGAACCGCGAGTAGTCGCCAACAATGACAAGAATGCATTTTTTACCTCCAAAGCTTTCAGTTCTAGAGGGAGCCATCAAATCCATGTGCAATAGCTCAAGGGGTCAGGTGGTGGTAACAAGATTTGTCTTTTTGTGTGTGCATTTAATTTATTTTTCTTTTAGACAGTCACCACAAACAATACCTTTTTCATTGGCTAATTTGGGAACTCCTTTTATGAGTTACCTTCCAGTGATTTTGGACAAATTCATAAAATTAATGTGCCCCAATATTTGGTGTGACATTTCCACTTCATTGAGCAAGATCCTGTTGCAAAAAAGTTCAGGTTTAGGCATGATACAATAAGAGTTATCAAATAACCTAAGACCTTTAACAAGGCAGATGCTAGAAGAATCAATTGTGGAGCAAACATTTTGCATAAACTGAACATTATGTGAGTTATCTCATAATTGACCTATACTTAGAAGATTTACTATTAAGCCATCAACATAGAGCACATCCTCTAGCTTTGGAATGCCAGGGGACTTGATCATCCATTTTTCTATAATCTTTCCTTTGTTTCTATCACCAAACGTGATATTTTCTCTAGAGTATTCTTCAAAAGTGGCAAATAAAGATTTGTCCCCTGTCATATGACGAGAACATCCACTATTCAAATACCATAAAGCAGTATCATGCATTTTTAAAGCAATGTGAGCAATAAGACAAATATTTTCTTTTCTTTTCTAGGATTGTCTATGGGATCGGTTAGAGGAGTTTTTAATGTGCTTCAACTTATCACCTAGGTTCATGTTATGACATGGAGAATGGTGGTTAAAGTTCCTAACCTAATCATAATTCATTCTATGTGGCACTTTGAAAGAGCTCCCTATAGCCAAGGATAACTTGTCGATCTCGATAACAAGATGTGAGGATTGAGCGGCTAGGTTACTTAAGTGCTCAAGGACATCATACTCTTTATCTACACGTATAGTTTGAGTTTGTCTAATAGGTCTTCCAACAGTAGGTTGATCCTTAGAACTTTTCTTGGCAATCTCTCTTTTTAGACGATAGCAATTTGGTCTTATGTGACCTTGGGCACCACAATGGTGACAGAAGAGAACACTCATTTTCTTTTGAACATAATTGACATCCTTGAAATTTTCACTCTAAGTAATAGGAGAATGGAGAGAACTAGAAGCACTAATGAACACAACTTTCTTGTGATCACTATGGATCTTCAGTTTCAACAAAAGGGGATCTAGAGATAACCGAAACCACTCTTGTCTCTAAAAGAGAAGGGCAACTCAATGATCCAAGTAGCTTCTTCACTCCTTTTCATCATCGAGCTAGCATCATAAAGGTCTTTCTCAAGGTCAAAAATCCTAGTCCTTGCATTAGTCGACTCTCTAAGTTACTCAAGTCTCTCTTTCTCAATACTAGAAAACTTATCATCTAGGTTCGCCTTTATAGACTTGAGATTGTTGATTTCTATGTTCTTCTCACTCAGCTCACTCTTAAAAAAATTTCTTTTCTTTTCTAAAGATTTCAATTTAGACTTGACTTTTTATTTCTCTTTCTTGAGTTTCGAACACTCTTTAACAAATTCATCATAAGTTTCATGAATGGACTCAATTTCATCTTCCTCATTACCCTCTTTCCCTTCACTTATCTCTCTTAGAGACTCAGAGTTTAAAGATTCGTCAATACTAGCACTCTCATTTGAGAGTTTTGGGTCAATGGAGGTCTTAAGGAGTTCTGAGAAATCTAAGGTAGCAACCAGAACAGCAAGATTAGATTTTTAGTCTTATCTTCGGCACCACCTTATTCTATCTCTTCTTCTTCACTGTCATCATCCCAAGTAATGGTATAACTCTTCCTCTCTTTCGTCTTCTGGGTATTGGCACACTCAGCTTGAATGTGACCATACTCATGACATTCATGACATTAGATTCCTTGAGGTCTTTTGAAATTTTGAGGAGTTCCACATTTATCATGTCCATTGGAAGTAAGTTTCATTTTAGAGAAGGAAAACTTGGATGAAAATTGGTTAAAGTGGTTTTCCCTTTTGAAGCTCACAAAATTCTTGAATTTTTTAGCAAGCATGGTGACTTCTTCCTCATCTAACTCATCCTCATCATCATTGCTCTCAAGAATGTCAACTGGGGTGGACTTAACAGTTATTCCCCTACTCGAGCTGAAGAAGGTTTTCTTGCTAGACAAATGTTTGATCTCATAGATTTGAAGTTTGCCTACGAGTTCTTCGACTTTTAACGAGTCAATATCATGACTCTTTTCAATGGCCGTGACTTTAAGTCTAAACCTCTCATGCAAGAATCTAAGAATTTTGCAAACGACTTTGGAGAGCCACAGAGGTTCACCTAGACCAAAGAAAGAGTTCACAATTTCACATAGCTTACAATAGAATTGGTCGAATGATTCATTTTTAGTCATTCTTAGTTCCTCAAACTTAGTAGTCAACATTTGGGGTTTAGAGCTCTTGACAGTTTGCATTCCCTCGTGAGTGACTTGTAGGATATCCCACCATTTCTTAGTGGTTTCACATGAGAGATATGACTAAATTCACCAGAACTTATAGCATTGTGAATAGCACCTAAGGCTTTGTAATTATAGTCAGAACACTCTTATCTACCTGAGTCAACTTAGCTTTTGTTTTCAACCTAACAATTTTAATAGTAGGATCTTCAATGGTGGGAGATTCATATTCATAAAGGGCAGATCTCCAAATCTTAATTTCCATGAAATTTAAGAAGGCATTCATCCTAACTTTTTAGTACGAATAGTTATTGCCATCAAAGTATGGAGGCCTAGTGGTGGAGGTACCCTTACAACCCAACTCCAATTTCTTGGATACAAAAGGATCTACTCCCAATAATGAAGCCAATAAATAGATAACCTTGCTCTAATACCAATTAAAATTATGTAAAGAGACCCGATTAACCCTAAAGGGGGTAAATAGATTAATCCTAAGACAATTAAAAATTTTAAAAATTATTTAATTTTGATAAATAAATAACCAATATCCATGAAATAAAGACACAAGATATAACGTGAAAATTCTTAGGTAGAACCCAGGATGAAAATCACGACACCAACACACAAAGTATTTTTTACTATGAATCAAAAAGGTAGTATTTTTCAGTATGAATCAAAAAGGTACAAGCTAAAAAAATGAATAAGTTACACACGTTACCCAAACGACTACCTAACTTTTTTGCTAAAGACGGCTCCCCAAGCTCCTTTTTGATTTCACAAATTCAAGACGCTTCAAATTTTCGATCTACATAACCCAATCACTAAGATGTGATCCGAGCAAGTTTTAAGTGATGATGGATGACCAAAAGTGTAGAAAGAATAATGTGTAAGTAATAACACAATCTTGGTTGAGTACACTTCAAGGAGATGAAATGCACATAAATTGCTACAAGAGAGTTGACAAAAATTGACAAGATGGATGGAAGTCAAAAGGGTCAAATCTGTCAATCAAAACTCTCAAAATGCTTTTTGGTAACCCTAAAACGAGAAAAAGCAAAAACTTATATACTACTAGAGTTCAGGACAAAAAGGTGGCAGAAAACTAGCTTAGGGCGCTCGAGCACCTTGCAAGCACATGCGAAATCATGAGCACTCGAGCACACCGCAAGCGCCTAGCGAGTGCCATAAAGGTGTTTGACCTAGGAGCACTCAAGAGCTGCTCAAGTGCTATTCAAGCGTAGGATGTAGAGCTCAAGCGCCTCGCGAGCTCATGGCAAGCGCTTTAAAGAGCTCAAGCACCCAAGAAGCGCATAGCTAACGCACCCTACTGGAGTTGCCAAAGAAAACATCAACAAAGGTTAAGCGCTTAAGCACCTAACGAGCGCACCACGAGCGCCAAGACAATGCTTGAGCGCCAAAAGGGTGCCTGGCAAGCGGAGTCCACTAGAAAAAAGCAAATGAGCAACATGGAGAGGTCCAACACTTGAGCATCTCGCGAGCACCTAATGAGCGTTGTGAAGCACTTGAGCGCCTAAAGGGCGCTTAGCGAGCAGAGCTTACTAGTTGCAACCACTCAATCCAGCACTTGAGCACCTGTCAAGCACTCAGCGAGCACCAAGATAGCGCTCACCAAGTGCCAAAACCAAAAAAAACTTTACAAGATGCAGGAAGATGGGTCATGCAGCTAGATAATACAAATATAAAGCGTCCCAGCCCAAACTGAACTACAACTAGCAAACTTAAGAGACGAATAATACAGACCTCTTGGTGATTTTGTCTAAACATCCAAAAATTGTCAATTACAGTTATACTAGGACTACAGAAGTTACGAGGCAAAATCCAAAGGTAAAAGTTTTTATCAATTTGAAATGCTCAAAAACAGAACTTTTGATCAAATTTCTTCACTGAACTATAAACAGTAGTGAAAGTGGGAGAGAGAAACTACAAAACAACCCAAATATTCCAAATTTAACTTGAATAAAAAAATGCACTAAGGATGACAAAAATATACATATCATTTTTAACCATTATGTATAACTTATCAACTATCAAATAGTTTTAAAAAACTTTACACATGTATTTCAATGAACAAAATCTACACAAATTTTAATCAATAAAATAAGTGAATTCTTGTCTAGCAGTTTATCATCTTTAGATTGTTAGAACAAACTCTCAAAAAAAACTCCATTTTTTAGAATTAAAATAATCTAAAATTCAAGACACAAATAATAATAAAATATAAAAATAATATAAAGATAGAGATGTTGCCTGTGAGATTTGAGTTTAGAAAATTGTTTAAGAGAAAATCAATTTTATTTTATATATGAATTGCATGATTATGCAAGTCTTGGCTCATAGGAGTAAAGAGACTACTAACCTTATCAGTGAAAAATTGTGCTTAGAAAAATAAATAAATGTGATTCCTAGAAGGTTAATAAGACCTCTGACCACATGAGAAAAAATGATTCCTACTAGGTAAATTAGTCTACTGACCACAAAGAAAAATGTGTTTATGTGATAGGTCCTACTCAATGAGTCTCTAAAACAAATGTGGCGCGCTATGAGAAAAATGAAAAAAGACCCTAATTAATGCTCCATGAGATGGATGCTTATTATTGAGGCTAGATCCTTAAATGCCGAAGGGAATGGAGCTAAGCTCATAAGAGAGTCGCCTTGAAAGGTAACGCATCCTCTATAATTGGAGATCCCATAAAAGAGGTTCAATGGACAAATAATTCATATTGCATGACTTGTATCAACACATTTTTTTTAAAAGAAAGGGGATGCAAACTCTCATGCTCATCCCTATGGCAAGAGTGCTGAAGAGTGGCTGATTAGGATATGTATAACCCTTAATAAGTTCAAGACGAGCAATCTCTCATAAGGTACATTCCGTCATTGTACCCTTGAAGGATTCACCTAAGTGGGGCTCGTCATGAGGCTGCAATTATGAGACTTGGGCTAATTTTTAAAAACCTTTATGAGACTCAAGCAATAGTGCATGGCTATTATTAGCACCAACCTGCAAACTGAAGTCTAATATTGATTCTTTATGTGTGACATATTGAATTTTAGCTCAAGAGTTTTGTTCAAAATTTAGTTCACTATGATCTTCAGAGTGAGATTGTTAACACTAAGTGAGATCAAGTTCGAAAAACACCTGCATCTATAACGTAGTATTATAGTTGCCCAGATTTTCTTATTATTTGCTTATATTTTTAAATTAAAATAAACTTTTGATTTTCAAATCAAACTATAATATGTATTTTATTTTTATTAAAAGTGGGGGAATGTTGAAGACTTTTTAATAAAAATAAAATAAAAATATTAAAAATAAAAGTAAAAATAAATATTTAATTAGTCATTTATTTGAGAGTTACAAAAACAAAATTATAATGCCATAATATGGCTTAAATGGCTATGAATGAATATGAGTAATAATATTATCATTATTTTATATATTTATTGGAGAGTTTAATATTCGGTTATGATTACAAATTAATATTATTAATATTAATAATTTATTATATCATACTTCATATTATATATATATATATATATATATATATTTGGTAGAAAAGGGAAATGTAATAGAAGAAAAGAATAGAGACGTTTTGAGACAAAAGTTTTCTAGTGAGAGATCTTAAAATTTTATATTATTTTAAATTATATTTTGTGGGTAATTTCGGTTCGTGATTTTATTTATATTTTTTTAGTAGACATGAACATTGAACAATAAATACTTGTGAGCACTTGAATTGTACTTTGAAATTGATACACTCCGTTTGAACCTTCACATGGGAAGGAATATCAGCGTTAAGGCACTATCCAACACACCTCACAATTTTACAGACAATATTTTTTTATTTTTATATTATTTTTATATTTTATTATTATTTGTGTCTTCAAATTATTTTAATTCTAAAAAATAGAGTTTTGTTTAAGAGTTTGTTCTAACAATATATTTGGCCCCGCGTAATGGGTCGACTGATCTAATTCAAATGGTTTTTCATCACCAATAGCAAATATAGTTGACTTTTTAAGTTTACATGTACTTATTATTGCTTTTAATTAAAATTAAGAGCCTAATAAAAAATTATTAATAAAATTAAAAAAAATATATGAGACTATCAAATTATTTTTACTACGTTGTTATTCTTCAAAATAAAATAGAATTAAAACTAGCTATCTATTCATTATTCATAAAATAATGCAATATGGAAATCATATTCATTAATTGCACAATCGCTTGCTAAGACTCCCTTTGATATGTCTAAAAAATTTAAATTTTAAGAGTTTTAATCTTTTTTTTAGAAATAAAAATAAAAATAAAAAGTTAAATTATTTAAAATAACATATATAGTAATTTTTTTCTTTATTACTTTTTATTAAAATATCTAATATAAATTTACTTTTTGCTGTTACATTGTAGTGTTTTGCATATTGACATGAATTCTATTTTTATGAGTAGAGTTGACTTTTTAATTTTTTTTTTGAACGGCCAAACTCACACACTTATTACGCATATTTTACTCTTAGTAAGGTTTGAACTCCTAATCTCCTTTTGAAGGCAAACACCTATATCATTAGATTAAAGGCCAGTTGATAGTTGACTTTTTAATTGATAATAATATAATTATTTTATGCCAAATAATTTAAGTGTTTGGAATATGTATAGATTTTTTTATAATTAAAAAAGTGGAAAAAGTGATTTTTTAGAGATACCAAACACTATATCTCAAAAGCTGATATTTTTGTAAACAAAGAAAAAAAACTAATTTTTAAGATGCCAAACAAGGGCTTAGTAGATATTTGATGGAATAGTAATATTACATATCATTATTATTGCCGAAGAAAAAATTTTTAATACAGCGAGCGAAAATTACTTGCTCAGTTAAAGCTTTTCCGCGATAATTAGCTAAAATAACTAAGTCAATATTTTTATTTTGTCTAGTATTTTAAACAAAGGTAATAATGTAATAATATGCCAAATAGAATTTGAAAAATTTCGTTTGCCGACTGATTTGCACTAATTAATTTTTTTAAATAAGCTAAACGTTGTAAAAAATTTAAATCATATAATCACACAAGCAAAAAAATAAAATAACCACAATTTCACACGAGACGGCAATTTTTACGTGAAAAAATTCAAATCGAGTAAAAATCACGAGACCACTTCGGTTCTAGGAAATCAAACAGCATAAAATCGTTGGTTACAAAAGAATCTTACAAACCGACGTTGCACCCACAACCAATTGTTTGAAAGTCTACTCCTGCTAAAACTACGTTCACCAACTCCTATGCTTGACCGCTGTTGAAATACACCACTGGATTTCAATGCTAATGAACTCCTCTATCAGACTTCAACACTTGAGAATCTTTTCAAGCGACTTCACAAATCCAAATTGATTGTTAAAACTTTGATTGGCTTGATAATTGGCTTGATTGAGCGAAAGGTAAAGAATCATCAAGATATAGACTAACTTGCGAGAATAATGAACAATCTCATAAACTCTCTATGATGGCTAGATTTTTATAAAATACTAGGAGGCACAAATAATAAGAAGCCCTAATTGCCTATTTATATTGAATTACCAAACCTTAGCTGCTGCTGCTTTAAAATATGTCTTGCCGCACAGGATCGATCGATCGGTCTCAACAAACTCACAGTATTTTGTTGCAGAAGTAAAGAAAATCGAGAGTTGTTGAAGACCGCTCAATGGACTGATCGAGCGGTCTTACACCGCGTGCAGCTTTTTGTTATTTTTTTTCTCTTTTTTCGCTGCACTGCAATATCAAACCACAACACCAAAAGAATAAGTGTTAAAATATCAACAAATAAAATAAATAATATAAATAAATATTTGTCACAAATTTACCAAACTAAAAATAAATTATACCGAGGCTAAAATCGGTAACATAATTTAATAGCTTCTTGCTAAGAGTTTGATTGAGATACCTCAAGGGTTGGTTTGGTGGTTAAAATTTAAAAGTTAAAAGTTTGTTTCAAAATTTTAGGTTCAAAACTTTTAGGTGCTATTAATTATTAATTAGTTATTATATGTACTTAAAGACATTTAATTATTAAATTTTACTAATTTAAAAGTAAAATAAAAAATAATATTAATAATTTGATAATTAATTAATTAACTAATTTTATGGTACCCAATTAAAATATAACATTATTAATTTGTTAATTTATGGTGATAGAAAAAATAAAAAAATAATAACAAAAGTAAAAACCTATGCTAGAGAGAGAGATCAAATGGGGTGTTTAGCGTGAAAGAATACTAACAGAACTTATGTTTTACTTGTTTTGTTTAATTGTTTGTACTTTTAAAAAAAATTATATTTTACAAATAAAAGAGATGCAAAAATAAACAAAATAGGTACATTGATAACATCTTAAAATGTGGATGAAAATTTAGATTTGTGTCAAATTATCTCAGCCACTTATAAACTGAGTATATTTAAATTCTTTAAAGATAATTTCTTCCACATATAGTATAAAAATATGAATTATTTTATTATATCGATTATCGAGCTAGTTCATATGTGCATTGCCTCCGGTTTAATTGGATTTTCCAATATTAAACGGTGAAATTGGTATTGTAAAGCTTATTCAAGGTGTGGACAAATTAGTTTGAAAATTCTGAAATTTCAGAAAAAAAATGAGGTCGGTGGGAATAAAAAATGCTAATGTTAATAAAATTTTAAAGGTAATTAATGGCCATGTTTGGGCAAATGTTGTTTATTGGTTTATTGGTTTGTTTTTGTTTATGCTTATTTTAGCTTAAGTAACACAGAATTTAGCTTATTGACTTATTTTTATTTATTTTTGTTTATTTTTGTTTATTTTTAATTTTTTTTACATTTTGATCAAAAAAATTTATTTTTTCGAATCGTCTCAATGAGAGGAGTCTAAAAAGTATAATAGTTTGACTAAATGATAAAAAAAATTCACTAAAAGTGAAAAATCTACAATGTCAAAATAAGTCAATAAGCTAATAAACCAAATTCACACATTCAGTGTATTTTTATAAATATTAATATATGATGTACAAATATTAATAATTTTTTATCTCTTGACAATGATTCTGTAAGTTGTCATTGGGTTTTTTTTTTAAACAAACCGTGTAATGAGAAAAAAGTTTTTTAAAACCATAAAAATCTTTCTAAGTGTCCGTACAATACGATGTATCCGTCAAATTTTTAGTTATTTTTTTCTACTTTTAAAAATATTATAAAAATTTAAATTAATATTAAAAAATAATAAGAAGAGAAAATCGTTACCAAATGCGTTTTTGCAGGCGCGTGGCTGCAGGCTGCAGCGTTTCTTCATTTATAAGAAACCGCGGCGAATAAATTATTTTTCCGAATAAATAATTTATTGACTTATTTAGCTTAATAACAGTTAAATAAATAATTTTATTTAATTTGTCAAATAAATAAGATTTAAACTAATAAATAAATAAATAAAAATAAATAAAAAATAAATTAAAATAAATAAATAAATAAATATCCTTCCAAACGAAACAAATAAACAAATAAGCCAATTGAGCCAAACAATAGTACTTATTTATATTTTTACTTATTTGCCAATAAACAAATAT
>JAOTRH010147429.1:0-13469 GCA_034768845.1 Heliamphora exappendiculata | reverse complement strand
GAGGGTGGTTATGCAAGATGCACACATAGATTTGATCAAAACCCATCATTTGTTCCCAAAATATATTTTCATTGCATAACTGAGTTTTATATAAAGAGGGTTTATTGTTCCATACTCCTTGAATTTCATTAAATCATTTCATTTTTCTATTCTTAATTAGCGAAATACATTTTACCTCCATTCATCAACCCAACATGTTTTCTATTTCACATTCCTTTCCATTTCGTAAAACAAGGTTTCTCTAATCCAATCCCTTTATCATTTTCCATTAACCCAACACTTGTTACTATTTTGTTTTGTTTTCCCAATTGAGGTTTTACCAACCCGATTGCTTACAACACACCAACGCCTGCCAACACACACACTTTATTGGCACTTTACACACTTTACTAACTCGTGGTTCAAAATATATGTACCGGCGTCGGACGAGTGTATAGACCCCAATAACGTTACACTCAACCCAGCCACACAGGCCTCATGAAGTAACGGAACGTGCTATACCCCAACACGACTCGTCTCTTCCCAGTTTACCAATCGGTGGGCAGAGAACCCAATAACGCCCTTTCCCGGTCATTAGCCAGTGGGCAGAGAACCCAAATACGTCCTTTCCCGATTGCTATCCGGCGGGCAGAGAACCCAATCTGCATAGTTTTTTTGGCATTTCACCGAGGAGAAACTCGTGCCCAACCTTAAATAATTCAGAAACTAGTCATTTTTATCATATCATAAAACAACACACACATGTGAGTCCAACCCCAAAGATTCCTCTCACTAAACCCATCTCATATACACATGCGAGTCCAACCCTATAGGTTCCTCTCGCCAAACCCACATCATTATATATTTCCATCATTCACAATTTCGTTATTTTAGAATTCAAATCCAAATTAACTACTCACATTAATTCCAAATTCCCGAACATTGGTTTTATTCAATAAAACCTACAATATATGCTTTACACCCATATGTATCACTTAGATTTATGAAAGGAAGTTACAATAAGTCATGAAAATACTCAATTTTATCAACAATTTCATCAATTTCATCGCATCGATCCTTTAAACCCAAAACCCCCAATTTTCATAATATTAGCTTAACTCCCAAACCCTACTTTCTAATTTTTGACATTTATTCCCCATAAACGACATTGTCAAGATAGAAGCATTTTAATTTCCTCATAGATTCAAATTTAAACTCTCATTGTCATTAAATTTCAATTTAGGTATTTGAAATAATATATTTCATCCTTTTGTGTTCACGAATTAGGAAAACACAACACATATCACAAAAGTGTTCCAAGAAAGTCTTAGATCCTACCTTAGGGACGCTAGATCCACAAAAGAAAGCCTCAAACAAGCTCCATCCACGAGAATTTTCAACCGCAAGGTGAGAAAAACTTCTCCAACGCCAAGCTCGGGTCTCCAACACTTGAGCCACCGAGAAAAAACCAAGAAAACTCAATCAAAGTGACTCCAAACAACTCTCAAACTCAAGCCCTAACCCTTGCTCACACTCTATAGAGAGAGATGGAAAGAATGGAAGGAAAAAGCCCCCCATAGCCTTTTAAAAACACCAGATATGTGATAGTCTACTCGAGCGGACCCCACCGCTCAAGCGGCCCCCATCCAGAGAACCTCTCGGCCACCTCTCTGCTCGAGCGGGATTCCCACCGCTTGAGCGGTTAACGCTGGGAGACGAACCTAACTAAAGCTGCACTGAACCATACGTCCACAATATGTCATCCAACCACGTTCTTTTTGCGTAATTTCACTCTTAACCACCACGAATGAACGCACAAAAACCCAAAATAAATTTTCACGCACAATTTGCACTTCCAAATATCTTCACTGGGCACAACACATTTGTTTGTATTAATATTTCAAAAATAACAAGGGTTCGAATCGCTACAACCTGGATTCCAACTCTCAAACACAATCAAAACTATTACTATCATTAATTTCCAACTACATCACAATTATACCAATACCCAAAGAAAATTAAACCATACAAACTTAAGCTATATAATAATTGACATTATTCACCTCCTTACTACTGTATTCATCCCCATACGACTTAATTTATACATAGGCTTCACAATAATTACATACTGATTACATTCATCAAAAGGAAAAATTCTTAGATTCTTAAACTTAGGAGCCAATGTATCTAACCAAAACAAGTTTACATGAACTACATCTTTAAATTCTTTACATTTTGCAAAAAGATAACTACATGCCTCCATTAAAATAACTTCATGTTCTTCATTCTTCAAAACCTTAGAATGCTTCTGCGTCTTCAATTTGTATTAGAACCTGAAATTTTTTTGCATATAGACAACCTGAGCCGAAGCTCGTAGGATAAGACTAAAAACAGTGCAATGCATGAATTGTCAGCTGTGAATGACATGCTGTTATGCAATTACAATCAAGTTACATTTATAACCCATTCTCACCCCTCCTTCCATCACTCTTTATTTAATTAATTTTAACTCTTTATTATTAGATATTCATTTCAACTCATCTTTTCTCGTTCTCATATCTCACTTACATTTTCTTGAATATTTTATCTTTAATTTCCTTTCCACCTTTCATTTTCATTAGGTTTTTTGTTCTTTCTTATTCATAACATCTTCACTTTAATATTACTTCTCTCTATTTTTCTTTTAGTCCTCGCATTCATTCTTTTTCTCTGTCATTCTATTTCGTTCGTCTTACTTTTTCTCAAACCATCTCTCTAATTCATCGTTCTTATTAAGCTTATTACTCATTCTTATTCAATCATTGACTTTCTTTTGTTTCCCTTCTTTTCTTCTTTTGCCATAAATTACAATTTCTTTTTGTCTTTCTTTAGTTCTCAATTTCATTCTCATTTTCTTTTAATAAGTCTTTGAATACCAACGCACGCTTGTCTACCATAAAACCATTAACTTTCTTATTAATTCATTAGTTCATTATCCACACTTACATTTTATTTCATCAATCCAATATTTAACGGACGTAGGGTACAGCTTATAGAAACTCTTCCCTATTCTCCCAATAGGCTATTCAAAGCCATTAGTGAATAGATAGCTCTATAACTCACCTCTACAATCATCAAATACCAACATCGCGTGCAGCTTATAGAAATCCCTCCCTATTCTCCCAATAGGCTACACGAAGCCATTGGTGAATAGATAGCTCTATAACTCACCACGACCTAAACACGTCTGTTTTACGGGGGCTAACCTGAGGGAACACGGTACCCATCTTGCGCAAGTTTCTGGTCTTTCACCGCGGAGCTAGTCATGCCCAACTTTATCACATCCATATCAATCAAACAATTGTCGGTTCCATATTCGATTAATGCAACATTATTCATTAGCAACCAGGAGTCCATCTCCCCAAATCAAATCTCATAATCATTACTATATCAAGTCAATAAAACCCAATATTCATTAAATCGTAATTTTCAACCACATTTCATAATTTCTTTCATTAATGGTTTGCTCAATTCTCATGAATCCATGATCGCTTTATATTTTACCAATACAAATTTCAAATATGATTTTTATTATACCATTCATAATCACAACTCACACATGCCAGCCATCCATCAATTTCTCATTTGATTTTTATGTTGAATTTAACGGGTAAATTCTTCACAATATTATTTCATATTCAAATGTTTCTACTTCCAATTTATACATTAAGTTTCATGACTTGAGTTCACACATTGCTTAATTATGGTTTTTAGTTAATTTGAACATGGGCTTTTATATCAACCTTTCTAAATTAATCATTCCAACAGTAAGTTTAGTTTGTATTCAAATCTTCAAGTTAAACGGCTCCAATAACTATTCAAAACTCCATTTTAATCCCCTTATTGACTTATTAGATCTATCTTGTTCCCATGAGGTCAAAACCTTATAACACAAAGTGAGGTTTAAATATATAGTCTTTTCAAATACTCAAGTTAACTTATATATTCAACTAAAGGTTTTATATTAAAATGCCAAAGTCTATTTATATAAGCCCTTGAAGTAATTCTTATCCTATGATTTAGCAATCAAAATGTCTACTACAACCCCATATTAATTCAAACATTTACCCACATTTTTATCAAGTTAAAAGCTTAAGCAAGCTTTCAAATGCTCAAACCTCCAACTCTTTAAGTAAAATTTTAAATCTAGGTCATCAACCAGATGTAGATACATAACCATGGCACAAGCCCAACAAGTTGATGCCATATTCCTAGTTTCAAGTTCACTTAACATCAAAAGTTAGAGTTTAATTGTCAACTTTTCCCAAATATCGCAATCAAACGATACCTCTAGTTCTTAATCCATGAAATATCAAGTTAAAAGAATTTGCACTTGTCTAAGGGTTTCAATTTCAAATTTTCATACCACTATTAAGAAATCTTATCAATAAATTTAAAATTTACTTTAGGGTTATAGCCACAACTCCCAAAGTTAAGGAATTTCAAGGGTTAAATGAAAGATTCAGACTTCCTATTACATTATTCCACCACGCAACCAAGTCCTCCTTCCACAAGTTCTATTACAGTTTTCTTTAGTATTCAAATATTAAGAGGTCACCCTTTTGATTGAGTTATAGGTTCTTAGCTTTCTACCGATCATAATTCTCTATTTTACCATGTCCATCAACCATAATGAGCTCAACCCATTTACTCTTTAAATTAACTGGATTCTTGATTAATATTTTTGGAGTCTTAAAGTTCCATGTGATTCCCAAATAAATGAATACAAAGATGATATCCAAACCATAGTTTACCGAATTACTTTACTTAAACTACCAACATTAGATCCCAATTTCATAAAATCTGTCAACTGTCATAACCCTCAAATTAGACAACCTAAAATCTTGTTCAATTTCTTAACAACTTAGGGTCTCATGAGATAGTTAAATAAAGTCAACACAAATCGACACAAAAAACTAAATTCAGTCTAAATCCTACCTGTTGGAGAACCCAATTTCAAAATGTCGCTCAAATTTTCCAAACTTAGAGTTTCGGCCAGATTGGGTTTTAGCTTCACAAAGGTGATTACGCCTCAATTCTCCTCCGGTGGCTTCCAATTCCAGGTGTAACTCCATTATTTGTAAACAAAAAGGCTAGGGTTTAGATAAATTTTTGCGGGGAAAGAAAAGAAAGAAAAAGCTAGTTACGACTAAAACAAAACCATACCGCGGGTCTGAGAAAATCTTTGACTTTCGTTGCTTTTCTTCTCCTTTGATAGCTCCCAGGTTTAGGCTTAGCCTCCTTAATTTGAGTGATTGGAAGATCTCAAAGCTTTGAGCTTTATCCATGGCAGGAAACGAAAATGGAGGAACGAAGGACGAAGACACCGGCAGCGTTGGCTGGTGGTGACCAGGGTGAGCTCGCCGGCGGTGCTAGGCGGCAGAGGCGGCGCCGGTATTCGCGGCGATGAGACGAGGGAGGCGCGGTGGCGATGCGTTGTGCACGCTGACGCGCGCTGTCCCCTTCTTCTCTCTTTCCCTCGATCTCTTCTCGATCTCTCTCGATCTCTCTATCCTTCTCTCCTGATCTCTCTCTCGATCCTTCTCGATCTCTCTCGCTCTCTTTTTGCTTTCCAAAACTCAGCTTCGACTGAGATCAAATCTCTTCTACTTCTCTTTTTTTTTTTACCTTTTATACTATTAACTCCACAATTAGTCCTCAATTTAATCGAAATTATATTATTAAATTTTTGGACCCCACAAAAAAAATAAATCACAAATGGTCCCACAAAATTTTAATTATGTTAAAATAATTAATCACTTAAATAAAAACGTACTAGGACACTACAACCTTCCCCCCTTGGGGAATTTCTTCCCTGAAATTCAACTCTAGTTCTCGTAACCAAAAGTCTTTTTGTTTATCTCCTACAATTTTCCCTTTCGTGATTGTATTGTTATCGTACCTCACATTATTAACCCTTATCACCAAAATTTAACTACTTGTCGTACTTAGTTTCCAAGCTCTATGCTCATTTAAGGGCATTAACTTCATTATACCCACTTAACATATTCTACACGACTACGAGATTATTCAGAAGAACACTCTTCACTGACAGACAACTTTATTCTTAGTCCCTCAACACTTCTCACAAATCTCTTGTATACTTGTGCTCAGGCCTAGGCATATGACTAAGAAGATTAACATCAACTTTGAACTTTCATATACCGTTTACTATCCTCGATACTCAACCAAAAATTCAATAGCAATATCTTTTAGACTTACTCTCTTCTTTCCTATTGGCTCTTGACAGCTCAAAACTAAACATTTCCTCAACAAGGCTTTCTTCCACCATCATCACTATTCAAATATATAACATTATCCAACGTCCAGGAAGATCGTTCTTGAAATTCACCATACAAAATAGTGTCTCCATCATCATTTCCCTTGGCAAACTACTACTTGACGACGAATCATTTAGTATAGTAGTTACGACCAACCCACTAACTGAATCAAGTCTGTTTGCACTCTTAGCTTTTGGCTTACCTCCTACTTCAACTTGAATAATTAAATTGCTGCATACATTCCTGATAATGCCATCATAATAGATAATAATATCCCGAAGGATATCCATTAAATAAAATTCCAGGTTCTGCCTACCTTCTAGATGAACGAATAATTACTGCTCTAACAAAGATAGAATGAGCCATCTCTTGATATGGATCTAACCCATAAAAAAGACATCTTGTTACCAATCTAAGTTTCTCAGTCTTATGGAAATCGCCCAAGGGATACTCATTCCCAAAAAGAGAAAATCATACCCTCGACTCCCATATCAATCTCTTAAACATTTCCATAGTTACAAAGGTTCGATTGTCCAAAGATCACTTACGTTCGAACTTTTAAAATGCTCAAGGTTCGTTGTTATCACTCCTTCGTCTATTCCATCCTTAAGTACATTGCTTTAGAATAAAGTCCATAAACAAACACACATTCATATTTCATGCTCTACTAACACCAAGGTATAACTATCACATTACGCACTACAATGATCAACTCTTAAATCCTTAGTTCAAGTCTCTAACCATCAACCATAATCCATACCATAGCCCCGGTTTAACTAATCATAACTTTCCTATAATAGGAACTATAAGCCTAGCAATATTAAATTCAATCGAACTTTTTCTCCTCAGAAGATATGTATTAAACTTTATTCGAATCCTTAACATTTAATAATCACCTAACACATAAGTCACAATAAAAAAACATCGCATCAACAAACATTCACATACTGAGGTGAATCTCTATAAAGGACACTCCAATCCGGGTAACTAATCCAGGTTTCTCATAGAAAGAACGTTGGCCATACGCTTTTCTATTTCGAACCCCAGAATAGTAAACTAGATGCCCAAAAGCAAGTCATATCACTCCTAAGATTCAACCTCTATGGACACAAACACATAGCACACGCAAGACAATTCACTCACAAACCCATGCAAGCACACAATTTATGCCGTGTAGTGGTGCCTATAATCATCAAACAATTCACACACATATATTATCATCACCTACAGCTCATAGGTATTCGAACCTAGAGCTCTGATACCATTCTGTCAAGCCCCCGACCCGAGGCACGTGACCTTCACGTGATAATCCGTTCTTCCTATAATTAGAACTTCTTCAATAATATTCTCATGATTTCTTTAACTTATTGTAGAAGAGATAAGTCCTAGACTTTACTAAATACTAAGTCTAAAACTTAAAAATTTTTGCAGAGTCTCCTTTGTTTTCGAACTATCTCAAATTTTTCTATAAACCTGTCAAACTCAATTCACAATATATACTGAGGTATCGCCTGGATTCCAACTCTCAAACACTATCAAAACTATTACTACCATTAATTTCCAACTACATCACAATTATACCAATACCCAAAGAAAATTAAAGCATACAAACTTAAGCTACATAATAATTGACATTATTCACCTCCTTACTACTGTATTCATCTCCATACGATCTAATTTATACATAGGCTTCACTATAATTACATACTGATTACATTTATCCAAAGGAAAAATTCTTAGATTCTTAAACTTAGGACCCAATGTATCTAACCAAAACATGTTTACATGAACTACATCTTTAAATTCTTTACATTTTGAAAAAAGATAACTACTAGCCTCCATTAAAATAACTTCATGTTCTTCATTCTTCAAAACCTTAGAATGCTTCTACGTCTTCTCTTTGTATTAGAACCTGAAAAAAGTTTTGGATTAGACAACCTGAGCCGAAGCTCATAGGATAAGACTAAAAACAGTGCAATGCATGATTTGTGAGGTGTGAATGACATGCTGTTATACAATTACATTCAAGTTACATTTATAACCCATTCTCACCCCTCCTTCCTTCCATCTTTATTTAATTAATCTTAACTCTTTATTATTAGACATTCATTTCATCTCATCTTTCCTCATTCTCATATCTCACTTACATTTTCTTTAATATTTTATCTTTAATTTCCTTTTCACCTTTCATTTTCATTAGGTTTTAGTTCTTTCTTATTCATAACATCTTCACTTTAATATTACTTCTCTCTATTTTTCTTTTAGCCCTCGCATTCATTCCTTTTCTCTGTCATTCTATTTCGTTCGTCTTACTTTTCCTCAAACCATCTCTCTAGTTCATCGTTCTTATTAGGCTTCTTACTTATTCTTATTCAATCATTGACTTTCTTTTGTTTCCCTTCTTTTCTTCTTTTGACATAAATTACAATTTCTCTTTGTCTTTCTTTAGTTCTCAATTTCATTCTCATTTTCTTTTAATAAGTCTTTGAATACCAACGCACGCTTGTCTACTATAAAACCATTAACTTTCTTATTAATTCATTAGTTCATTATCCACACTTACATTTCATTTCATCAATCCAATATTGAACCGACGTAGGGTGCATCTTATAGAAACCCCTCTCTATTCTCCCAATAGGCTACTCAAAGCCATTGTTGAGTAGATAGCTATATAACTCACCTCTACAATCATCAAATACCAACGTCGGGTGCAGCTTATAGAAACCCCACCCTATTCTCCCAATATGCTACGCGAAGCCATTGGTGAATAGATAGCTCTATAACTCACCACGACCCAATCACGTCCGTTTTACGGGGGGCTAACCCGAGGGAACACGGTACCCATCTTGCGCAAATTTTTGGTCTTTCACCGCGGAGCTAGTCAAGCCCAACTTAATCACATCCATATCAATCAAACAACTGTCGATTCCATATTCGAACCAAATCAAATCTCATAATCATTACCATATCAATTCAATAAAACCCAATATTCATTAAATCGTAATTTTCAATCACATTTCATAATTTCTTTCATTAATGGTCTGTCCAATTCTCATGAATCCATGGCCGCTTTGTATTTTACCAATACAAATTTCAAATCTGATTTTTATTATACCATCCATAATCACAACTCACACATGTCATCCATCCATCAATTTCTCATTTGATTTTTATGTTGAATTTAACGGGTAAATTCTTCATATTACTATATCATATTCAAATGTTTCTACTTCGAATTTATACATTAAGTTTCAAGACTTGAGTTCACACATTGCTTAATTATGGTTTTCAGTTAATTTGAACATGGGTTTTCATATCAACCTTTCTAAATTAATCATTCCAACAATAAGTTTAGTTTGCATTCAAATCTTCAAGTTAAACGGCTCCAATAACTATTCAACGCTCCATTTTAATCCCCTTATTGACTTATTAGATCTATCTAGTTCCCATGAGGTCCAAACCTTATAACACAAAGTGAGGTTTAAATATATAGTCTTTTCAAATACTCAAGTTAACTTATATATTCAACTTAAGGTTTTATATTAAAATGCCAAAGTCTCTTTATATAAGCCATTGAAGTAATTCTTATCCAATGATTTAGCAATTAAAATGTCCACTACATCCCCATATTAATTCAAATATTAACCCACATTTTTATCAAGTTAAAAGCTTAAGCAAGCTTTCAAATGCTCAAACCTCCAACTCTTTAAGTTAAATTTTAAATCTAGCTCATCAACCAGATGTAGATACATAACCATGGCACAAGCCCAATAAGTTGATGCCATATTCCTAGTTTCAAGTTCACTTAACATCAAAAGTTAGAGTTTAATTGTTAACTTTTCCCAAATCTTGCAATCAACGATACCTCCAGTTCTTAATCCATGAAATATCAAGTTACAAGATTTTGCACTTGTCTAAGGGTTTCAATTTCAAATTTTCATACCACTATCATGAAATCTTATCAATAAATTTAAAATTTACTTTAGGGTTATAGCCACAACTCCTAAAGTTTAGGAATTTCAAGGGTTAAATGAAAGATTCAGACTTCCTATTACATTATTCCACCACGCAACCAAGTCCTCCTTCCACAAGTTCTATTACAGTTTTCTTTAGTATTCAAATATTAAGAGGTCACCCTTTTGATTGAGTTATAGGTTCTTAGCTTTCTACCGATCATAATTCTCTATTTTACCATGTCCATCAACCATCATGAGCTCAACCCATTTACTCTTTAAATTAACTAGATTCTTGATTAATCTTTTTGGAGTCTTAAAGTTCCACATGATTCCTAGATAAATGAATACAAAGATGATATCCAAACCATAGTTTACTGAATTACTTTACTTAAACTACCAACATTAGATTTCAATTTCATAAATTCTATCAACTGTCGTAACCGTCAAATTGGACAACCTAAAATCTTGTTCAATTTCTTAACAACTTAGGGTCTCATGAGATAGTTAAATAAAATCAACACAAATCGACACAAAACATTAAATTCAGTCTAAATCCTACTTGTTGGAGAACCTAATTTCAGAATGTCGCTCAAATTTTCCAAACTTAGAGTTTCGGCTATATTGGGTTTTGGCTTCACGAAGGTGATTACGCCTCAATTCTCCTCTGGTGGCTTCCATTTCCAGGTGTAACTCCATTATTTGTAAACAAAAAGGCTAGGGTTTAGTTAAATTTTCATGGGGAAAGAAAAGAAAGAAAAAGCTAGTTACGGCTAAAACAAAACCATACCGCGGGTCTAGGAAAGTCTTTGACTTTCGTTGCTTTTCTTCTCCTTTGATAGCTCCCAGGTTTAGGCTTAGCCTCCTTAATTTGAGTGATTGGAAGATTTCGAAACTTTGAGCTTTATCCACGGCAGGAAACAAAAACGGAGGATCGGAGGACGAAGACACCGGCGGCGTTGGCTGGTGTTGACCACGGTGAGCTCGCCAACGGTGCTAGGTGGTGGAGGTGGCGCCGGTATTCGCAGCGATGAGACGAGGGAGGCGCGGTGGCGATGCATTACGTGCGCTGATGCGCGCTGTCCCCTTCATCTCTCTTTCCCTCGATTTTTATACTCTCTCTGTCTCTCCCTCGATCTCTTCTCTCTCTCTGTCTCTCTCTCGATCCTTCTCTCCCGATCTCTCTCTCGATCCTTCTCGATCTCTCTCTCTCTCTCTCTCTCTCTCTCTCTCTTTTTGCTTTTCCAAAACTTAACTTCGGCTGAGATCAAATCTCTTCTTCTTCTCTATTTTTTTTACCTTTTATAGTATTAACTCCACAATTAGTCCTCAATTTAATCGAAATTATATTATTAAATTTTTGGACCCCACAAAAAAAAATCACAAATGGTCCCACAAAATTTTAATTATGTTAAAATAATTAATTACTTAAATAAAAACGTACCACGTCACTACAGAAAGCTTCCTTCTTTAATGAACTAAACGTTTCTTTGGTACTTACGCTTGGAACATATTAATCTAAAAAGGATAAATAGATTAGAAGACGATAGACCTTTGAGTTCAATAGAAGTGGAAGCTCTTTCAGTCTATAAATCTTTCATAGAGGGTAAGATGACCAAGAGGCTCTTTTTGTCCAAAGGCTATAGAGCAAAAGAACCATTGAAACTGGTTGACTCTAATGTGTGTGGTCATATGACAATCTGGGCTAGAGGTGGCTTTAAGTACTTCATCAGTTTCATTGATGACTACTCAAGGTATGGATACATTTACCTGATGCACCATAAGTATGAATGCTTTGAGAAATTCTAAGAATTCAAGGCAGTGGCAGAGAAGTTGTAAACACCCCAATTTGACCCCGCCTAATCTTAGGTTGATCTAGGTGAATATGACGATGAAAAAAATTAGAATGGTGCTTTAGTACAATCCTTAGGAAATGATCTGTGAGACCCGGACCCGTCTCTTTTTGAGACTTATATGTATATATGATGTGTTTTGCATAGATATTTCTGCGGTGTATGATTTACTCGTTTTGATGTATGTTTATGTTTATCTGAGTATGCGGGGTTGGTTCCCGAGGTTGTAGGGGGTTGCTGTGCGAATTTCAAAAAATAAAAAAAAAAGAAATTTTGGAGGCCTATAAATTTTGGAACTTAGATATTTTTTAAAAAGATATTTTGAAAACTTAACTCCTAGGTTTCCTTTAAATTCTCTCTGCCTTCTCTCTAACGTCTCGGGGGCCCATGGCTTAGTTTTTGATAAACTAACTACTGATCCTTGGTATCGGCATCGAGGACTTTGCATCCATCCAATCAGAATTTGATTTTGACGAAGCTCAGTTTTGCACGTGGATTGAGGCGTCAGGTTTTTAACCCAACAAGGTAGGATTTCAGATTCTACTATTGCATAAGGGATATATATGTAATCTTATGATGTTTTATCATTTAAAAATGCATGAAAAGATGATTTGTGTTTTACATCCAATTTTGGGTAAAAACCATTTTTCGGTGTTCGGGTGGATGAAATCATGTTTTGAGGGTTTTTTTTGTGGCTTTATAGTGAGCTTGGGCTTACATATCCTTGTGGGTATCATATACAGGAGTTTGGAGGTTTGATTTGTGGTTTAGAAGCAAAAAACCAGAGAACCCGTAGCCAAAAACATTTTTTGGGCTAGTTAAGTCGACTGAACCCATAAGTTAAGTCGATTGGATCATCTTTTGGTGAGTTCAGTTGACTGGACATGGGGGGTTAGTCGACTGAAGTTCTTTTAGTTTTGGTTCCCTTTTTTCAGTGCCTATTGCAGTCAACTAGGGGCTTAGGCTAGTCGACTTAACTCCTGTGAGGGCTGGGTGTTGTTTTGGTAGTTCGGTGGTTGGGTTTTTGGCTTCCCTCACTTTCCCCGGATGGTTTTTAAGGCGATAGATTTGTGAAATCTCGCTTTGTGGAGATTGATTTTCAAATGATTGGTTTGGAAAAGGAGTGTTTATGAAAACTTTTGTGAAACGTGTTTTTACCAGGTTTGGAGCTAGTCTGTGGGGTTGAGTCTCAACTTCTAAAATGTTTTGATGAAATATATGTTTACGTGTTTTGGTTTGATCTCCATGGTTCATGGATTGGATCTCATATACATACATGTGTTGTATATCTATTTTGTGGGTTGGTTTCGAAATGTTATCCATAGATGTACCGGGACAATGGGTTTATGAGTGGGCTTCCATTG
>JAOTRH010147387.1:0-13471 GCA_034768845.1 Heliamphora exappendiculata | reverse complement strand
TATATAATCTTTGTTTGGTGTTAACAATATAAACAATAAAGTTATTCATCTCTTTAATAGTACTTAAGCTTTTAAATAAGCTGGTAATTAATAATCTAATATATAGGGCAGACAATAGATCCTGCATGTATTCAATCACTATCATGACATCCACTATATGATTAAAAATTATTTGCCCGTGTTGGCCAACTTGGAGATGAGAATCAAGTCACACGTAAGAGGACGTGTTGAGGATATAAATACTAGGATTATTCCTCTCTCCACCATATTAAGGTGTTTCATATGATTTAGTGATTAACAATTTAATAGTCTCCCCAACCTCTTTTAAGATTTTGATATCAAATATTATATTTAATTTAATTATTTTTTCAATGAATGCCTCAAATATATATATATTCTCAGATAATTTTGGTACTTTTGTTTAATTGGTGAGAAATGTTCTTAAACTGTGATTACTGGGTTTGCTATATTGATGATTTTCCTTGTGGTAGGGTAGCGTTATCCATAAAAAATTAACATATTCATGAATAAAATTTACTTTTTTATTGGCTAAATTATGAATTTTACGGACAAATGTAAAGCAAGTTTCCTAATTTAAACTAAGAAAAATAATATTTGCACAGACAACGAATGACTAATTAAACACAGATAAAATACAAGGATTAAAACTCTGGCTACTTAGTTTATTGAGTAGTCAGAGTTTTAATCATTGTATTTTATCTTTGTTTGGTCGATTATGTATTATCTGTCCATGCAACACTGACTTTTAAACTAATGAGATTGGAGATTTTGCTCACCCATCTTATCACATAAATGAACAAAATCGGATTCTTAGCCATGAAGAAAACTGATGCAACAAAAATCACCACCCACAGACAAAGAAATCTGATAAATTCCTTTCCCTTTTACGTAAAAACAAAAAGGTTTCAGTTTACCATTTCTGGTGCAGGGAAACAAAAACTGCTATTAATTAGTAATTTTTTTTTGGCAAAAACTATATTCTGCAACAGTTTTTTTTTTCCAATTTTTTTTTTGAAACACTTTAATTCTTAGTTACCGGCTAAGGCCTCATTTGGTAGTTTTATTTAAAATTAAGTTTATTTTTAATTTTTTAAACTTTAAACTGATAAACTAAAGTTCATTCATTTTAAAGTGGTTTCAAGCTACTATGCAAACAAAGAGAAAATACTACGACCAAGCAGTTTTTGATCCAATAGTATGGGTATTACCTTCATAAATAAAAGGTGAAAAGTTTATGGGTGTGATCTTCATAAATAAAAAAATTGTGATTTGATAGGCAGAGTTGGTTTTAGAGACATGTAAGTTTTTGAGTCTGAATTTTGGTGTTGATGAGAAGCAAATTTTGTTAATCGTAATGGCCATGGAAGAGCCGAATGAGAGAATGAGGAAGGGTTGGGACTCTCAAATATGATAATACTATCATGGTTTGTAAGAGTGTTGAAAGTAAGGAATTTTGCTTGTATTTTGGTGAATCGGCTGATTTGTCATGGTCCGATTGGAGTAGTTTTTTTGAGCCATGGGCTTCTCCTTAGTTGTGTGTTTTGGTGAAATGGTTGATTTATCTCTTTTGAGTTTTTGTTTAAAATTTTAAAAGTTGAAAAATATCATTTTTCAACTTAAAGATTTTTAGTCTTTTTGTTTTTTTATAAATGTTTATATATTTTTTAAAAATATCATAACTTTTATTATACAAATTTATTTATTTAATTATATTTTTAAAATATATTCGTTAAAATCTATCAAACAAGATCTATATTGAATATAAAATTATTTAAAAATAAATTTTAAAAACATACAGTAACTTTAAGTAAAATTTTTTGCCTTTTGACTTAAAATCACCCCATACCTCTCCCCAACAAATTTTTAGCTTTTTGGGTTTAAAGTGACTTTATGCAAAAAAAAACCTGACCTAAAACCATGTTGCCAAACGATGCCTCAATACTAGTCTATGTTATAACCAGCGTTTGGTGTAATTGAACTTATGGTGTATATTAATAGTTGAGAAATCAGAATTAAAAGTCAGAAACTAGAGTTTATCATTATTTTTTCAAATTTTCAAGTTATTTGTGGACTATAAGTTGCCACAAATTTGAAAACATGAAAAAACAGTAACAAAGTGAAGATTTGACAAACAATCCATTATTATATTTAATTTATCAAACAAACTCTAATAATAATTACTATTTTATGTGTTTTAGTAATAATAATACAATTTTTCCTAACACAGTTTTTAGGCACACACAACCAACCAAAGAATCAATTACAAAAAGAAAAAAATTATCTTAGCTACTTATATAAACGTAAGTAGACCGTACAATTCATATAAATCTTGCTCTCATATATATATATATATATATATATATATATATATAAATTAACAGTTGTGCCCACGCGTTGCGTGTGGGTGTTATAAATTGTAAAAATTTATAATTTATCTTTTTAACTTTTTAAACTATTATAAAAGAGAATATAAACAATAAAAACATCAAATTACATTTGCGGTTTTTTGTAAATAAAAAGTTCAAAAAAATTTCACCAAGTTAGGTATTTTTTTTATTATAATAGTATAGATAACTGAAATTATTTTTTGTAATTGATTCTATAATTGGATTAATTGTACGTGTATACATACCTAAAATTCTTTGTTAAAATTAATACACTGAAAAGAAATAAGAGAAAATTTATAAGGTGAGAGAGTAATTAGTAATTACCGGAAAGTATGAAGCAAAGGATCTTGAGTTTGGAGGAGTGAGAGTCGAGTGAGAGGAACATTGAAACCCTCAATCCAGTTGAAGTATGGGTCACCGGGTGCCCTTTCTAAGGGTACCCCCGCAGGGTTAGGACCTGGGGTGCCCCAAAAGTAGGCCATAGGGCTACCAAAACCTTGGGACTGTTTGGACTCGAAGGAAACTGAGAAAACCTCCTTGGCAAGCTCATGAAGCTTCTTCGTAAGGCTCTGTGGAACCCCATGGTTCACCAAACGGAAGATTCCCCAATCCTTACACGCTTCCGCTAACCCTAACCCATCATCATCGTCTTCTTCTTGTTCTTCACCATCATCTTCTTCTTCTTCTTCTTCTTCTTCATCGTGGTTCTGGTTATGGAGGGACTGGAAGTCGATTACAGGTAAAGGGTCGTCGGAAAAAGGGAGTGGACCGGGGGGGGAGGGGGGATCATCGTCTTGTTGGTCAACGACCTGGTTTGGGAAGCTGATGGGACGAAAGAATGGAGGGTAGGAATCATAATTACTCGAAGAGGGTATGGTACTCATTTTTCAGTTTCTCACGATTGTACTAGGCACTATAGGAAGGTTTAACTATATATATATATATATATATATATTGTAGGGTTGTAAGCAAGGGTTTGGTGATAAGTTCGAAAGCTAGTGTTTTTATTAGTTTTTTTAAATTAAGAAGTCAAATTGTTGAATTTTGGTCGTTTGACAAATAAGTTTTTAAACTAGTTTAGCCCTTGTTAAAATTAATTAGTTTTTTTAAAAAAAATATTAATTTTAAAAATTATACTGCTTAATTGATATATCTAAAAAGCCTACTAACTTTTTCTCTCTTTTAAGAAAAATATATAAACATTCCCAACAGTCTTCATTTTAAAAAATAAAATAATTATAATACTATTAATTAAAAAATTAACTCTTTTAAAAACGATATTGTTATTTTAAACACTACAATGTAAAAATAAAAAATAAAGGCGTACAAGACATTTAAATAAAAGGTTTTTTTAAAAAGCTATCACGATCAAGTTATTCCAAACAACATAATTTTTCTTTTATCTTTTTTTTCTTTTTAAAAGGTTAAATTTTTTTAAAATTAAACTATTTAGACATCTCAAATATAGGCTTATAGTGTCCTCTTTTAATATAATATTTTGAGGTGAGTAGTTTTATGAGTAAATTTTATGAGCTCGTTTGATTGAAAAATTATTTTTATGAAATAATTAATGTATTCAAATTATTAATACATGAAATATTATTAATTGAATTCCAAACAACATAACATTGTTTGGTTTCATATTCATTTTAGCTATATTATTATAGAATTGCAAAACAATAAAATACGAATAGTCTCGAAACTCTTAAATTCACATAGGTGCTGAAATAGTAATAGTCCCAAGAGGATGGCTTAGGTAGTTAGGAGGTTAAGGGGTTAGTCAAATCTTCCCTAAATTTGACAAACTAACAGGAGACTATATGAGATTATTTCCTATATAGTCTAATTTTTACCTCTTTTAACCTTTAAACAAATAGGGCATTTAGCTAACTAGCATTTCTCATTTCATTAGTATTATATATCTATAAAAGTTATTTATAAAATTACTCATAAAAAAATTTAATCTATACTATTTATTTTAAAGTGTGAATAATCTTAGGAGTACAACATTTTTGTAGTTGTTTAGCTAAAAGTTGCCCAATGATTCTTTTACCTTTGAAGGCCCGTTTAGGATAATAATTTTATATATTTTATATTTTTTTATTTTTTATTTAAAATATTTTTATTTTTCAATTCTTCTCGTTGAGATAATCTAGGAAAGTAAAATCTTTAACCAAAGCATTGGGACAAAAACTCCAAAGAAAATAAAAATAAGAAAAAACTAAAATTCTATCCCAAACAGGCCCTAAATGTTCATACACTCTCGGTCTTAATATATTGACAATTTTATAAAATATTATCAAATTTTCAAAAAATATAACTATCAAACTATAACGATGCAATTGTCAACAAACAAGAATAGACAAACGTAAATGTTTAGGAACAAAATCTCGGACCCAACTACTGGAGATATTTCCACTCTTATATGATTATGATATCGTCATGAGTCTATTTTGATGACTTATTCATATTACAAAATTTGTCAAAAATTTTATATATTTAAAAATATCGAGTTAATGTATATACGGATAATTACATACTTGAAACTATTGGATTAAGTGTCTTGCATTATAGAGACGATTTATTCTTTTATTTTGTTTTACGTGTAATTGGGTTGCGGTAGAATTAAGAATATTTAGAAATTTAATTCATATAGAGTTTAATATTATATATATGTAAAAAAGTTTCGTTTGTAGACTGATTTGCACTAATTAATTTTCTTAAATAAGCTAAATATTACAAAAAGATTAAAAACAATCAATTACACAAGCAGAAAATAAAACATCCATAATTACACACGAGACGACACTTGTAACGTGAAAAACTCCAAACTGGATAAAAACTACGAGACCACACCAGGTCTAGGAAAACAAATATTATAAAATCGTTAGTTACAAGAGAATCTTACAAACCGACGTTGTACTCACAACTAAGCATTTGAAAGCCTACTCCTGCCAAATCTACGTGCACCAACTCCTGTACTTGACCGCCGCTGGAACCCACCACAGAACTTCAATGCTGACGGACTTCTCCACCAAACTTCAACACTCGAGACTTCTCTCAAACAACTCAACGAACAAATCGTTAAAAGTTTTAATCCTTGATGATATCTTGAAGGTGTGGAAGCAATATGATCATCAAGACGTTGTAGGCTAGCTTGAGATGCTTCTTGATCAACTAACAAGACGCTTGGCGGCTAAGGTTTCAGAAGATAAGGAGGAGGCACTCATATCAGAAACCTCTAGCAGCCTATTTATATAAAAAAAACCAAAAACCTAAACTGCTGCGCTTAAAAAACTGTTCCTCACGCACTTGACCGATTGGACTGATCGATCGGTCGGTCTTTTCAGCCTGCGGTAATTTGTTGCAGACTGAGAAATCGAGAGTTGCTGAAGACCACTCGATGGACCGATCGATCGGTATATCAAACGGTCTGATGCTGCTGCTAGTTTTCACTATTTTCTGCTCATCTTTCGCTGCACTGCAATATCAAATCACAACTATATAAGAACAAGTGTAAAAATAGCATGGAATAAAATAAATAAAGTAAATAGTCATTTGTTACAGATTTGCCAAACTCAAAACGAATTAGACCGAGGTCAAAATCCGTAACAATCTCCCCCTTTAGCAATTCTGTGACAAAACCCAACATGCCAACACACGATAAAAAAATACTGACATGACGCTACAAAACACTTCTACAAAAAAAAACTCCCCCTCAAACTAAAGTCAAACAAAAAAACATGCAAAAGCAATTTATCACTCAACACTCCCCCTCAAACACTGATATCTCTCCCTTTTTGTCACGAATTAACAAAAAAAATACAATTTTTTGAGTTTAGAACAAGATTAAAAAATAAGTACGAGACCCATGCATATGCTCATTTACTTAAAATCACAAAGTCTAGTTAAATTGATCAAAAACATACACTGAATCCAAGATAAACTATATTCATATATGAGTCAACACAATCAGAGTAGATTTTACATGAAGCAGTGTGTGTGTGACTGGAAAAATATCAGACTCAAAGATCAAAATCGAAAAGGGGTATATAAATGGCCGAGTCACATTTATTTATCAGATATCAAGGATGTCACAAAATCAAACCAGCGTTGACCCAATTTACTTTATAGGCTAACTCCCCCTCAACAAGAGATTGCAACTTTTTCTTGCTCCCCCCTTTTTTTTTATCAAAGGCAGCTTTCACACTAGTACGAACGAAAATGCAAGGATCGCATAGGTAGTCATTTCCTAAGCAACTGTTGGCACAGAAACAAGTTGGCTGCACACTAGTACATACGAAAAGATAAGGTCTGCATAGATAGCAATTTTCTCAAACTAAACATATAGAACCAAAAGGAGGAGGGAGTATAAACAATAAGATCAAGTGGGTCGCCACTATGTGGTCATTTTGTGAAATCTTTAGACAACTGAAAAATAAATAAGACCCATGAAAAAAATATAAACCCAATAGCAAAAGATCCCTGCATCTAACAATGTTCAAGTGGTGTATAGAATATTTTATCCACTATGAACTAGATTACCCAAAAAAAATGTAGTTAATCTCAAAATCTAAATTTTGAGATTTCAGCCAAATGAAATAATGCTTAGAAAAAAGTACTCAAACCTTAATAAAGTCCCCCACTCATTTTTTTTAAACGACAAAAAAAAAAAAACTCAAGCACACAAAACAAAAAAAACAAGACCCAAAACAGACTAGGGACTACGACTAGCAAAAAAACTGTCAAGATCACTCTTTCTGACCCAAACTTTTCTAACCTTGACTTCGTCAGCCACATTATAATATTTGAAAATGGGTTGAGGCAGATTATTTTCAGTCCATGTTTTAGGATAATGCAATCTATTTCTAGAATCAAGCATATGGTCAATAAATCTATCTTTTCTAGGGACATGAGAATATCCAGAGTAGTAACCAAACATGTCATGCAACTGAAAATAATTTGATCTAATGTGTCCCTTGATCCCATAATAATGACACACAGGAATGAATCTATGTTGACTTACCTCACATTGTTGAATGGTGGTTCTACCCATTCGATTCTTCCACTTTCCATTTGCTTTGACTAAACAATTTGCATATGATTTTTTTGAGCCACTTTCTCCTTTCACAAATTTTGGTGCAGATTCAGGTAAAATTAGCTGGCTAATTTTTTCTTTTCCTTTGTACGTTTTGCTTGACGAAACACCCGTGAATCTAAGTCCACTCATGTCAGTCACTGTCTTTTATAACCTAAGCATGTCATCCAAGACCTTAGTACCTGCATTTAATTTCTTAAAAGTAACTTGAGTATTCAAACAATTAGTTTCTAGTTTAGCAAATTTACATTCAAGCTCTTTCTTGAAATTAGTACAATCACTCAGTTCTTTTTCAAGTTCACTTACTCTGGTCATTCTAGTCCGACTCAACTCAAACAGGCTATTTCTTTCTTTTTTACACATGGCAATTTTTTCACATAAGGTATGCCTATCAGATTTTAACTTCCCTACCTGAGCATGAGTTTTAGTTAGCTCTTACTTGACATTTTCATTCACTTTTTCACATAATTTGAATTTTTAAACCAGTTTTGCATTTTATTTGGTCAACCTAAAACACTCTTTATACAGCTTATCATAAGCTTGTTGAAGAGTTTCACTATCCTCACTTTCTTCATAATTATTAATTTTCTCATTTTTAGAATCTTCAGAATTTTCAAACTCAATAGATTCTTCCTTAAGAGAAGCAACAAAAGCTATAATTTCTCTATCATCACAATTAGGGTCCTTCTCATCACTCATGTCAGGTTCACTTTCATCATTCCAAGTGACTGTGAATCTTTTGTGTTTCTTTCTAACAAGGTTCAGACATTCTTTAGCGATATATCCATATCCTTTGCATTCATAGTATTGAATTTCAGAAATCGAGCCTTTCGACCATTTTTTAATAAAATTAGACATATTTTTAGCTTTGTCTTTACCGTGCTTCTTTTGTAATTTTTCGTCTTGAATAGTCTTTTTAGGTTTTAAAAACTTTTTGAATTTCTTTACAAAGATAGCCATCATCTCAGGGTCTAAATCATCATCCGAGTCGCTTGCTGAACTTTAAGGTGAAGAAAAAGCTAGATTTTTTGAAACCTTTTTGTTTTGAAAATTTAGCTCATAGGTTTCTAGGTTTGCAACTAAATCTTCAACAGAAATAGAATCAATATCTTTACTGTCTTCTATTGCTGTAATTTTTGGTTGAAAACGTTCTGGCAAAGATCTAAGAATTTTCTTAACAATTTTAGAAGTTAAAATTTTTTCACCAAGATTAAACGAGGCATTCACAATATCACTTAATTTAGCACAAAAATCGTCAAAACTTTCATCGTCTTTCATACGTAGATTTACAAAATTTGTTGTAAGACGCTGAAATTTTGAGATTTTTACAGTGTCAGTCTCTTCGTGAGAGATTTGAAGAATATTCTACACTTCTTTAGCTAAGTCACGCGTATTAATTCCACGAAACTCATCTTGTGTGACTCTACTAAAGATAGCATTTATAACTTTGCTATTTCAGCATGCATCCTCAAAGTTAGCTCTATCCCATTTAGTTACGGGTTTAGGGACGGTTTCTCCATCAACAATATTAGTGGGACGCTTATAACTCTCAACAATGGAAAGCCAGACTCTTTCATTAATAGATTTTAAAAGAGCTCTCATCCTAACTTTTCAAAAGGGATAATTATGGCCGTTAAGAAGGAGTGATCTATCGGTCGAAGCGCATTCTCTAAGAAAATCTATTTTTGGCAAATCAATCTATAGATCACACAAAAAATTTACAAAAAAAATTTTGTGACCTGCTCTGATACCAATTGAAAATTTTTTGTTTGTAAACTGATTTGCACTAATTAATTTTTCTTAAATAAGCTAAATGTTGCAAAAAACTTAAAAACAATCAATCACATAAGCAAAAAATAAAACATCCCCAATTACACACAAAACGGCACTTTTTACGTGAAAAATCTCAGATCGGATAAAAATCACGAAACCACACCAGTTCTAGAAAAATAAACACTATAAAATCGTTGGTTACAAGAGAATCTTACAAGTCGACGTTGTACTCACAACCAAACGTTTGAAAGCCTACTCCTGCCGAGTCCACGTGCGCCAACTTCTGTGCTTGACCGCCGGTGGAACCCACCACCAGATTTCAATGCTGACGGACTTCTCCACAGACTTCAACACTTGAGACTTCTCTCAAGCGACTCCATGAACAAATCGTTGAAGATTTGAATCATTGATGATATCTTGAAGGTTCGGAAGCTATATGATCATCAAGATGTTATAGGCTAGCTTGAGATGCTTCTTGATGTTACAAGATGCTTAACGGCTAGAGTTTCAGAAGTTAAGGAGGAGGCACTCATACCAGAAACTCCTAGCAACCTATTTATATAAAAAATCAAAAACCTAAACTGTTGCGCTTAAAAAACTATTCCTCGCGCACTTGATCGATCGATCGGACTTTTCAGCCTTGCGGTAATTTATTGCAGACTGAGAAACCGTGAGTTGCTGAAGACCGCTCGATGGACCGATCGATCGGTCTATCAAGCGGTTTGATACTGCTGCTAGTTTTTTACTATTTTCTGCTCCCATTTCGCTGCACTGCAGTATCAAATCACAACTCCACAAGAACAAGTGTAAAAATAACAACGAATAAAATAAATAAAGTAAATAATCATTTGTTACAGATTTGTTAAGCTAAACACGAATTAGACTGAGACCAAAATTCGTAACAATATAAACTTACAAGCTTTTAAGGTTTCTTTTGTGTGTCTAGAAATAAAACACTGGTAAGAGTTCTATGGTTAACATGTAAGAATATTTAAATGAATAGCTGGCAGAGAGTAGGAAGTAGTTGTACTTTTTCACATATGACGTTGTGAAATATTTGTTCGCTCGCTCGCTCGTAAACATAGGCCGGTGTGACCCAAACTATGTATATCCTTCGTGTTAATTTTTTTTTTGTGCGTAAATATTTGCTTTCAGGAATTGACGATTAAATCTCAACAGAAACCTATTTATTCTAAAAATATAGGCGACAAGTATGATTTAAACGTACAATAAATATATTTTTTTAGACTTAATGTGATTCAGCCATTTACTTGCCAATTTTTGACTAATTTAATTATTTTGTATAAATAATTTTTTTAATAAATTTTTTTAATATGAGCAATTTGAATTGGGTCAAGTTAACCATCGCCCATTTGGCGGTGGTTAATAGGCTAATAAAGATATAAAAAAATTCAATATCTAGACACTTTTGGAGGTGGAGTCTACATGCTACTTTCACATATATTAATACACTTTGTACAGATATCTACACATTATATACTCTTTATCAACCACCTATTGGACGGCGGTTAGCATTTTTCATTTGAATTGTTTAACTAGATCCACTGTAAATCTTATTAAAAAATAGATAAACTTTCATTTTATTAAATAAAATAAAAATAGAGAAGATCGAAATTCAAAATCTCTTAGACAAAAAGTTCAAATCAGGAGTCTATCAACCCAAGCCTCATACAAAATAAAAGGCAAACAGAACCACGTTGTATCACGTCAGTATTTTAGTCTAGTTCGGGCGAGTATTATAAAAAGGTGAATGCTAGCCCCCGCCCCTTTGACTGTGGATAATGTATTTATATTATATAAATATTTGTGAGAAATATATTGATATTTGTGAAAATGATTAGTTTCTACCTTCAAAAGTGTATTGATATTGAAAAAAATTTATCCTCAATATTGTATTAACCACCGTCCATTGGGCAGTGTTTAGCATGACCCTTATAAGAATTACAAAATTTTATTTTAATTTTAATTGGATCCTCATTAGTAGGTGATGTAATTGATCCCTAAAAATTAATTGACGTGAACGCAAGACATCGTGAAATATCTGTTTGAAAATATGACACAATATACACAGGATATGCTCGATGGTCCAGGAAATACATGTCTTTTAACTTTCAACAATTACAAAAAATTAAATTTACAGAAAACAAAAATACAGAAAATAATATAGAAAAAAATACGCAAATCGAGTCCTGAAAACGTAGTTTTCCTAAGAATGATTCACTGCCTACCAAGTGTGTTGTTGGTATCTCCACCGACGTCACTCTCCCATGGTAAAATGGTTGACCTGAACGTTGGAACACCTCCAAAGATCGACTACTCGAACGTACCTCGTCTGCTTTTCTTTCTTTCGCAACTTGCAATTGTAATCTGGTCTTTCTTTTTTCTCCTCTACTTTCCCTCTCTATCTAGAAGATCAGAAAAAAAGTTCTTATATAGAACTTCTCTCATTGAGGCTTACAAAAGAATTGAATAGGAAAATCAATTGCCAATTAAATGGTGTTGGAATATTAGATTTATTAAAATATTAGATTGATTAGATTGATTTTATTCTGATTTTATTCTGATTTGGTTTTCTTTATTGTTTATCCCTATTCGCCTATAAATAGGCCATATATTGTACAGTTTCAATAGACAGAAAATATAGAGTTATTTTCTCTTCTTAATTTCTTCATGGTATCAGAGCATATGTTCTTGTAGCCTGTAGTATTTTTTCTGGCGTCGTCGCGGTGATGGGCACCACCGGCCGCATCACCGCAACGACACAGGGTGTTGCCACCCCTGCCCTCTCACCGCCCAGTCGCGACACCACCAGCCATCTTCACCACTTTGCATCACCGCCGCTTGCCATCGTCGCCTGCTGTCGCTGCCTGAAGCTCCACAGCGCCGTCAGCGCCCGCAGCCCACAGCGCCAGCGCAGCCCACAGCCCACAGCGCCGTCGCCCTCGCCGCCACTACTGCCATCTCCCTGGCGCCGTTGGATCTGGTAGTCGCCGCCGACGCTGCTGCTGCAATCTCACCAGCGCTACATCACACAGCGCCGTCAGCACCCGTAGCCCACAGCGCCGTCGCCCTCGCCGCCGCTGCTGCCATCTTGCCGGTGCCACTGGATCTGGTAGTCGCCGCCGATGCTGCTGCTGCAATCTCACCAGCGTTACAGCCCACAGCGCCGTCGCCCTCGTCACCACTGCTGCCATCGCATCGCCCGAGATCTGAGGTGTCCGCCATTGTGTGACTCGCGTCGCCGCTGCTGCACACTCGTGACTCGCGTCACCGTCGCTGGAGGAATCTTCTTCTTCTAGATCGTTCCTCGTCGCCGCTGCTGCACACTCGCCGGCGCCGCTGCTGCCGTCGCACGACTCGCGTCGCTCAAGATCTGAGGTGTCCGCCGTCGTGTGACTCGCATCACCGCGTCACCGCTGCTGCCGTCGTGCGACTCGCGTCAGGCCATCACCGCTGCTGCTGTCGCGCGACTCGCGTCGCCCGAGATCTGAGCTGTCCGCCGTCGTGTGACTCGCGTCACCGCTGCTGCCATCGCGCGACTCGGGTTGCCCGAGATCTGAGGTGTCCGCCGTCGTGTGACTCGCGTCACCGCTGCTGCCGTCGCGTGACGCGCGTCACCGTCGCCAGAGGGATCTTCTTCTTCTAGATCGTTCCTCTAGCGCTGCAGCCCACAGCCCACAGCGTCGCCACCCTCGCCGTCGCTGCTGCACACTCGCCGACGCCACTGCATCTCATAGTCGCCGCCCTCGCCGCTGCTGCTGCACACTCGCCGGCGCCGCTAGATCTGGTAGTCATTTCCCTCTACGCCGTCGGCAGCCGCTCCATCGACAAGGCCTCGCGATTCGTCGGCGCCAACGGCTTCCCGTCCTTCTCCAAGGTCTACGGCAGCTACGACGCCGTCCTCGACGACCTTAACGTCGACGACGTCTACGTTCCTCTCCCCACCAGCCTCCACATCCGCTGGGCTGTCACCGCCGCCAACAAGAAGAAGCACCTCCACCTCGAGAAGCCCGCTGCCCTCAACGTCTTCGAGTTCGATGAGATCCTCGCCGCCGCCAACAAGAAGAAGCACCTCCTCCTCAAGAAGCCCGCTACCCTCAACGTCTCCGAGTTCGATGAGATCCTCGCCGCCTGCGAAGCCAATGGCGTCCAGTTCATGGACGCTACCATG
>JAOTRH010147366.1:0-13472 GCA_034768845.1 Heliamphora exappendiculata | reverse complement strand
TTATCAATCATCGGACAAACAATGCCAGTACCCAACTCATCGGTATTGTTGATCTCATAGAGGAAATCTCAACCATTGGCGACTCAAAGTACTGTACATCATCTTAACACAATTAATCAATCACTTCAAGATTAAGAGCTCGTGCAATACATGATAATACGGGATGTGGACCAATTCATATAGTCAGTATATAATTGATTAACCCGTTGATCTCGCTTAATATACTCCAAGTGTACTAGCTCATCGAACTCGAACATCGAATTCTCAAAACCTGAATTCGATCCATTCGACCTAGCCAAGACCAGCTACTATAACGATATACTACAATCGTACCAATGGAATGTCCAGGTCCATTGCAATTGTGAGCCTACCTGTATAATCTGTCAGAACCTTTGACCCAATCTTCCGTGCAGCACGCACCGAGTCAAATATTTGACAAAATACACAGACTATGCATTCCTTCATCACAAATATAAATGTGAAACCACAAATACAAAATCATCTCAAATGTTTCTCATTAATATGCCAGGGATCTAGAATAAAATACATAAAAAGCATGACTTTTCAATATACATTCCCAACAATCTCCTACTTATACTCAATGCCATGTAGGAACACATATGACACCTAACCCTTCTACCTTAGTAAAAGGATCCGCTAAGTTATCCGCAGATGCAACCATACAAACCACAACGTATCTACATTGTAAAGTCTCCCGGATGAGACATCACTTTCCCTCAATGTGCTTTCCCTAAGAAAACACATATTCTGAGGTGGACCTCCTTGAATCCCTATCAACCTAGAAATCTGAGTCTGCATACCCAAGCGGTATAAGGCTATCAGCCTGGTACACCAACATATACTCCCTAGTCCTTTTCAGGTACTTGAGTATATTCTTGACCGCAGTCCAATGCTTTGTCCCTGGATTAGACGGATATCTGCTTACTATGCCAACGGCATAACAGATATCTGATCTAGTGCAAAGCATGGCATACATGAGACTTCATACTGCCGAAGTATGAGGAATACCTCTCATCCTCTCTATCTCTTGAGGTGTCCTAGATAGAGTAATCCCATGTCTAAAAGGAATAAATCTTTTCTTGGAATTTTTCATGCCAAATCGAGCAATAATCAAGTCAATATAACGGGCTTAGGATAAGCCTAACATCCTACGTGGTCGATCTAGTATGAGCTTGATCCCAAGGATTTGGCTCGCTTCTCCTAAGTCCTTCATGTCAAATTGACTCGATAATCATACCTTCATCGAAGATAGCAATCCCATATCATTTTCGATAAGGAGAATGTCATCAACATAAATGACTAGAAATGCCACCTTATGCCCATCGCACTTCCAGTACACGCAATACTCGATAGGACACTAATCAAAGCCAAAGCTTTTAATTGCCTGGTTAAATCGAGTGTTCCAAGACCTTGATGCTTTCTTAAGCCCATAAATAGATTTCTTAAGCTTGCACATCATGTGCTCCTGGCCCTTTGCTATGAACCCGTCTGGCTGCATCATATAGATGCTCTCGTCAAGACTTCCGTTAAGGAATGCCATCTTGACGTCCATTTGCCAAATTTCGTAATCGAGATGAGCAGCAATAGATAAGAGAATTCGAATGGACCTAAGCATAGCCACCGGCGAATAGGTTTCTTCATAATAGAACCCTTCTTTCTGAGTAAACCCCTTCGCAACAAGCCTATCTTTAAAAGTTTCTACCTTTCCGTCCATTCCTCTCTTTATCTTGTAGATCCATTTATACCCGATGGGTTTTATCCCATCCAATGGTTCTACAAGATCCCAGACCTGATTAGAGTACATATATTCTATCTTAGATTTCATATCCTTTTGCCATAAATCTGCATCATTGTCTTGTAGTGCTTCATTATAGTTTCTATGTTCGGTATCATGTTCTTCTGGGATCTTGTCGTAAGACTCTCCCAAGAACATGAACCTCTTGGGTTGATGAACAACCCTCCTACTACGACGAAGCTCCTGTTGTGTACTCACGATAAGTGGTATCTCATTCCGTTTATTAGGTATATTTTCCAATTATACCAAATCATCATTCCTGACCTCTTCTAGAACAACTTGCGATCGGGATTTTTGATTTATTACATAATTCTCTTCCAAGAATCTTGTATTTGTGCTAACAAATACCCTCTGACTCTTAGGATTATAAAACCACCTTTAATTCCTCTAGGATATCCTATAAAGAAATAGACTTCTGTCTTTGGTTCCACCATACGTGCATTTCCAACCAACACGTGTGCTAGGTAATCCCCATATCTGGAGATGTTCAAGGCTTGACTTACATCAAGTCTACAACTCCTTAGGGGTACCAGGAATCACCTTAGTAGGTACCAAATTCAGAATAAAAACCGCTTTCTCTAATGCAAACCCCCAAAATGAATGTGGTAAAATCGAATAACTCGTCATGTCCCTTACCATCTCCTTAAAGGGACCTATTCCTCCTTTCTGCCACACCATTCTGTCGTGGCATCCTTAGTGCAGACAACTGGGATGTAATCCCATGTTCTGACAAGTAGTCCCTGAACTTCCAAAGAGGTATTTACCACCACGATCAAATCATAAGGCCTTTCCAACCTCTTGCCTGGATGTTTATAGGACCACATGCATCAGAATGAACCAGCTCCAACACTTCATTGACTCTAAGTCCCTTGGCTGTAAACGGCCTCTTGGTCATCTTACCTTCTAAACAAGATTCACATACTGGAAGTGCCTCCATTTTCAATGAACCTAAAGGTCCATTTTCAACCAGTCTTTGTATACTTTTTAGATTAACATGACCCAAACGAAGATGCCAAATTAGCATTTGGTTCAAGGAGAAAACTTTCCTTTTAAGTGGTAAAATATGTAAATTATTCACCTCATTGTTTTTACCAATAGAAATAATATTGTGTAAAATATAAAGAGCATTTTTCAATGTACCACGACAGATAAATTGTTTTTCAACTATAATATTGTATGAATGCTTATTGAAGTAAACACAATAACCGTCAATACCCAATCAGGAAATCGAAACTTAGTTCCACCAGATTTGAGGTACATACAAATGTTCTTTAAAATTAAACACCTATTTCTAAAAGGAAAGAACTATGTCTCCCACTACAGTAGCAATACCTGGGAGTTATACCCCACATGAAGGTAAACCTTACCATCTTTAAATTGTCTGGTCACCTGAAACCCTTGCAACGAATTGCAGACATGATTTGTGGCTTCTGTATCTACACACCAAGTTTTCGTAGATACAATCGCTAATCATGATCCAACAATTAAAGAAAAGACTTTACCTATAGCCATGCTATTCTAGTGATCAGGACAATCTCTTTTTCATTGTCCCAGCTTTAAACAATAATAGCAACTACCCTTAGGCACCTTAACCTTTGCCTTAGTAGTTGATGACTTATCCCTGTCAGCCTTTCGTGCAGTATCCTGTCGCACTCCTTTCTTCTTCTTTTTACCACCTCTTGGCCTAGAAAAAGAAGCCTTTTGCGCAACAAACACATGTGCTGACTTCCGAATAACACCATTTACTGCCTGTAATTCTTTCAATAATTCTGCCAAAGTAAAATCCAATTTGTTCATTTTATAATAGAGGCAGAATTGCTAAAATGAATTAGGCAGTTGCTGGAGCACGATATCAATTTGGGATTTTGCATCGATCTCGGCTCTAGGGACCTCTAACTCGTTAAAAAGACTAATCATCTTCAAAATGTAGTCCCTTACCGGTGTACTGTTTTCCATGTTCGCGTATATAAGATCCATCATGGCAACCTGCCTTGTTGCCTGGCCTTGCTCGCCAAACATTTCGGTAAAGCTAAAAATCATATCAGCTGCAGAATCCATAGACTGATATTAGCTTTGTAAAACATCTGACATGAAAGTCGAAATGTAGCAATGCGCCATCCTATCAGTCTTTACCCAATCCTGATCGTGCCGGATCTCTTGTTAGAAGATCCACTATTGGGAGCGAGTAGACCGGGATCAACTAACACGATTCTATAATCGTTAGAAGTTGAGACAATATCGAGATTCCTTTTCCATGTGATAAAATTAGGTCAAATTAATGTATGTTCCTTGAGAATTGCCGCTAATGGATTGAATGATCCCATTATTAAATCCTGATAAACACAAGAGAAATTTTTTTTTAATTCTTTTATCAAATTAGGGTCCCTCAGCCTTTTATTTTAAAAAGAATTATTGGCATCTCGAATCTTTCGTGATTAAGCAGGTCACGTAGTGTGGACGTCTACTAATCAACATCCGTCCGGACAGACATGCCAGTCTATTAATTTACTGCCGAAACCAAATATCATAATAAAAAATCACCGGCCCAGAGTCACATCAATTGATAGGCAACGTAGTATGGACATCTAACAATTAACGAACAAAGAACTACTAGGTTTTTCATTCCTTGATATAGAATATTCCATGTAAAAATAGTGACTCCTTAGGGAGGATATTTTTATTCACGGGTTAAGTGTATAACCATTACCCTTAACTTAAAAATACCGTGTCAAAACCCTGGGCCCGGTGTGAGCGAACTCTATTTTGCACTATTTTTAAATCTACTTCTTTCGAAGATTCGTACCGAAGATACCATGATTGTAGCCCTTTCTTAGGAAGACCGAAAGTCGAAGCCGGTGCGCGAGTTATAACCACATCTTCTACGAACGTGCAATGTAGACCGTAGAATTTATCTGTGACTAAACCCTTCTCCCACTTAAAATTTTAAAAACCGATGATTTTTCCTTTTTATTCATTTTAAACGATTAAACATATTTTAATTTTTGATCAAAATAAATCCGGTTTAATCTATTAAAATATTCCTTGTTTAACTATAATAAAATAAACAAAAAAAACTTCCTTATTTAATTTTGTGAAAGAAATTAATTACCCATGTTTTAATTAAAAAATATTAATTAATTTTAACACATAAATTAAATAAATAATTATCTATTTATTTTTCCGTTTTAAAAATTGGTAGAATTATTTATTTTATAAAATCATTCTTCCTAATATACTTCCGTTAATTAAAACATGCATAAAAAAATAAAATAAAATAAAATCCATCCACACAATTAAATAAAATAAATAAATAATTAATTAAATAATGACAAAATAAATATAAATTAAGTCGTTATGATCCGGTCCATCTGTTTAGTCTTTTAATCTGACGGTCTCGAATTAATGATTAAACACCTAGGGTTTTGGCACCCTAAACGAGCCGTCAAATACCCAAAACTTTTTCTCAGCCTCTGGACCACCGTCATAGCCCCAGACCACCGCTGGAATGCCAAAAAAATGCTGAAAAAGAAGCCGAAATAGTTCCTTAAGTTGCTGAAAATTTTGCTACGTAGGCAGCACTGCGCTGCCTTTTTCCAGCCGTTGTTTGACCGCATTGCCGCCACTTTTGATCCCCCAAAAAATTAAGGTAGGTAGAGCACATCGAGGTCTTGATCTCAAAAAAAACTTGCATCAAAATACGATGTCGAAGTAGTCGAAAAAAATCCTCAAAGGGCCAAAATTTTTGCAATGGCAAAAATTCAGCACCTTAGTTTGGCCTCCGTTTTGACCGCCTTGTCGTTGCCACCGAACCACCATCGGATAGCCAACGAACAACCTTAATTTTAGCAAAAAAGTCACGTCAAAAAAGGTTGCCAAAAGCTCGAAAAACAAGCCCCGAAACAGCCTTGCTGTTCAGGCCTAATAGCTCATTTGCCGCCACTTCTTTGCTCTTCTACTTTCGATTTCATTTCTCGTTTTACGTGATCCGATTACAATATTGATCCAGAAAAAAATAAATAAAATAATAGCTTACATCATCAAAAAACCTATACCCCACGTAGGAGGCATACAACCGATCTAATCTCGAATCAAAACCGTCGAGATAAATGATTAAAAGCGATATAAACCATACATACATTCATACATATATTTAACCGGATCATAAGGACATAGGCTGCAAAACAAAGGTTAGCACAATGATTTTTCATGAAAAATGCAACCACGAATCTGATACCATTGTTAGAGCAGAAATAAAAAATTTTGAACCGACGACGTATCTATAAAAAACGACGTGTGCGTTTTTCTTGAAAACAACGAACTATATTAATCTTAATATCATTATACCTTTATGAAACTTGTTGAAAAGTTTCAAGAAGTCCCGAATATGTTGAAGACAACCTTGCAACCTTCTCACGTATGTCCCGGACGCACTACAACGGTCACGGTGTGTGGGCACTGATTCCGATCGAAGAGTTCTTTTTTTCGATTTCTTCTCACACTTGTCTCCAAAAAGCAAAAATCAATTTGTCAAAAGAGAGAGAGGGCAGCGACTTAGTGGGTGTGGATTAGGGTTTTAGGTTTTCTTTTATATTAAAAGCCATCTTATTATATATTACTACATATATCAAAGATAATGATATGAATATATATTCTTTTTCCTAAAACTAAGGAACATATATATATCCTCCATAAAACCAAATCCCCACCCCTAATTAGGGCCAGCCACTTAGGGAGAAATCTTTAGGTGTGCCAAAAGACTAAAATGTCCTAATTATTTTATTTAATCCCTGAATATTCCCGACGGTAAAACCGGCGTTCTAATTAAATTAAATAATAACCAAAACCAATAAGAAAAATATCCGTGCGTGTAGTGGGCTACGTGAGGGATCATGAGGAAGTATAGGACTCGGGCTAACCGTACGACAAAACTGGATATCCCTAACCCTGTCCCCAAGTTAGATCATTTCTCGCACGAATCAGAACTTATTCAACTAAAGGTCCTAACTGAACTCCCGGCCCTAATTCAAATTATGTCTTGAGCACTGAATTCTTCCCACGTTTAAGATATGAATTCTCCATAAATAAATTAGGTTACTGACAACCCGATTTAATTATCTTCTTTTCCTCACAACCGCGCCGCTTAACCTTTTGATATACCGGATCCGAAGACCCACTGTACAGGTTCAGCATAATCAAACCTATAAGCAAAGCACACGAGGGGAAACTTCTCAACCTTAATCGAACGTGGTTTCCATCAGGTGATTATCAATCATCGGACAAACAATGCCAGTACCCAACTCATCGGTACTGTTGATCTCATGGAAAAAATCTCAACTATTGACGACTCAAAGTACTGTACATCATCTAAACACAACTAATCAATCACTTCAGGATTAAGAGTTCATGCAATACATGATTATACAGGATGCGAATCAATTCATATAGTCATAATAGAATTGATCATCCCGTTGATCCCGCTCAATACACTCCAAGTGTACTAACACATCGAGCTCGAACATCGAATTCCCATAACCTGAATTTGATCCGTTCGACCTAGCCAAGACCAACTACTATAACGATGTACTACAATCGTACCAATAGAATGTCTGGGTCTATTGCGATTGTGAGCCTACCTATATAATCTGTCAGAACTTTTGACCCGATCTTCCGTGCAGCATGCACCGAGTCAAATACTAGACAAAATATATGGACTATGCATTCCTTCATCACAAATATAAATATTAAACCACGAATGCAAAATCATCTCAAATGTTTCTCATTAATATGCCAGTGATCTAGAATAAAATACATAAAAAGCATGATTTTTCAGTATACATTCCCAACATTTCTTGTACATGCGTTGTACAACTGCTTTTGGGGAAAATATTTTGAAATGTTTGTTGATCTCTATGTTGATGGATGGATCTATATAGATGTATAATGTATGTTTGCGAAAATTTTTTATAGTTGATGCTACAATTCGATTTTTAGAAGATTATCTAGGTATACCGGGATGACGGGTATTTGTTACGAGTTGCCCTCAGTGAAAGTCCAAAAACGTGCACAATGTAGGTACCTTTGTTATCCTTCAGGGTAGTTCCCGTAAAGAAGGTAGGTTTGGGTGCTCTTTTTTCTCGGATTGTCGCCCGTAAAGTTAGCATTTACGTCGTGGTGCTCCGTATTGAACTTTTCATTACCTAGTAGGTCTTAAGTGACGCTAGAACTAGGTAATGGGCAGGAGTGTATAATTATTACCTCTATTCTCTTGTGATTGAGTCGGTACATAGGATCATATTCTTCTTCTTTTCCATGATGGTACATTCCATGGGAGAACAATGCTTTTGATTACTGTTTTTCCTTAATTATAGTTGGTTATTTGCAATATTTGCATCGCATGGTTTGAAGGATGAAAATAGGATTTTATGTTAATAAAACCGTTTTAGGAGACTTGTGTAGTCTAATGGGGAAAACTTGAGGGTGTTGGATGGAAAACCTATTTTGGTTTTGTGGTTGAGTTTAGCTCCCACTCACCTGGTTGCATATCTTCCTGCTTTACAGTTTATTATCTGTTTCTATTGGGCTTTGGCTCACTGGTGGGAATTTTTTATAAAACTATTTTTAGGAGATGCTGTGGATGAGGAGTAGCCTTTGTGGTGCCCGCAGTGGCAGAAGACTTTTATAGTTTACCTTTTTGGTATGCCTGTTCCTGAAGGCAGGTTTTGTACGTCGTAAGGTGATATATACTATATACATGTTTGAACTGTATGTCTTTTATTTATAAGAGATACACTTTGTTGGGTATTCCTCTGGTTTTAACAGGCAAATTTCAATGTATAAAAAACTATAATTTCATATAAAACGAATGTTTGGTGGATTTTCACATGACCTTGGGTTTTGGGGCGTGACAAACTCAGTGGGTGGTGTGCTGTGTTGAGGCAGCGATTGGTGAGGATGTGAGGTTGGGGTGAGTTGTAGATCCCATCTTTGAGATAGTTAGCCGTTATTTAGGATGCCTGACCTTCTTTGATTATATCCTAGGAGAGGTTTGGCTGACCATCTCATGTACCGGTGTCCATTGCGATCGACGGGTACATGATATTGGTCAGGCATGGGGGCGTTGTGGGCTTGTGTTGGGCGCGTTTGGGCGTCATGGGTTTTTGTTAGGTTCATGGGGGCATCGAGGGCTTGTGTTGGGCCTGAAAGGGCATCGTGGGTTTGTGTGTGGGCATCGTAGGTTTGCGTTGGATGTCAGTGGGTCCATGTTAGCTGTGTTGGGGATGTGTTGGTCTGGGTTGTGATGTGTTTTTGACTGGCTCTCCTCTAGTGGCACTTAGTAAATGGAATTATGGGGTTCTACTGATTGAAATCATGAAGAGGGGTGTTAGTCATTTTTCGTGTCGATTGGTTGTGGCGGGGCCGTGGTGGTTTGTTGTTGTTGTCATCCTCAGGGATGACGTGGGTTGTTCTAGTGTGGCGTTGATGCGCGTGTGTGAGTGGTGTTTGGGAATAGTTGGGTGCAGGGTGTGTTTGGGCCCATGGTTCTTTTCCAAAAAATGGGGTTTTGGGAAAAGATGGGGTTTTAGTGAAAATCATTTTGTAAGAGGTGTAGAGTTGGCCTTTGGGTGGCTGTGAGACCCGATTTCATTTCTTTGTTCGGTTTTTCACCTAGCGATGACCGCTCAAGCAGTGGTTGAGTGCTCGAGCAGTGGTGTGGCAGAGACGTTTGTCGGTAGAGAACCGCTCAAGCGGTGGTTGAGCGCTCGAGTGCTCGAGTGATGTTGGCCTTCGGGTTAGGCTTGGTTTTATGGGTTGATTGGTTGTCCATGTGAGTGGATGTTAGTTAGGTGATGGGTGGCATCATGATGTGAAGGATATATGTGGTTTTGAGCATTTATAACTTAGTTTTATTTATGCATGATGTAAGCCAAAAATGTGGTATTACATGATATTGGTATGCACGTTAGCTCTAGCTGACGATGGGCAGAAACGTGGCCCAATGATTGTTGGCCCTGGCTAACAAATGAAGAAAATGTGGTCCGATATATGTTAACCCTTGTTAATAATGCATGTGTGTGCGTGTGAGAATTGGAGGGACGCAAATGTGGTTCTAACGATGCAATTGTGTGTGAGTATCTAAAGGACAGAAACGTGGTCCTGACGATGCAGGTGTGCGAGAGTCTGAAGGATGGAAACGTGATCCTAAAGACGCGTGTGTGTGAATCTGAAGGATGGAAATGAGGTCTTAAAGAGGCATGGGTTGGGTGTGTTGCTCATAGTGCATTGGGCGTAGTGCATGGATTGCATGAGTTAGCTTGTCGGGGCATGTGAAAGTCGGTTTAGATATGTATTCATGTGTTGCATGTACATACCTGTTATCTTTGGGACTCGTGCGAGTCGTGTTATCAAACTGTTTCCTAACTCTGGTGAGTCGTGATCTAAACTGTTTTCAACTGTTTTAAGGCTTGAAAAAGAGTCAAAAATTGGACCTCATTTTCCTAGCATGTTTAGCTTATACTGCATGCTTGTCTAGTTTCTCCTGAGCTTTGGCTCACGGTGTGGGATTTGAAATATTTTTCAAGTACTGGTGACGGAGGTTGATCCAGGGTTGCTAGAGGGATAGAAGACCTATAGTCTTCCTTTTTGCTCATTTTGAACATGTAGGCTGTAACATGTTTTTCGGCGTTAGGGCCGTGTAATGTAGGTCGTTTGGCGATTATATACAATGTATGAATGGTTTATTTTGAGAGTGTATTCTTGAGTTGGGTATTATATTCGGTTGCTTGTTGGTGCTTCACGTGACCCAAAGTTTGGGGCATGACAACTTGGTATCAGAGCTCTAGGTTCGAACACTTAGAGCCGTAGAAAGAGGGTGCATCACCGTGTGACGTTGATTGCGTGTGCTTGACTGCATGTGTTTAGATGCTTTGATAACATGAACATGTTGACATGTTAAATATGTTAATGATGTGTATATGTGAGGATGGGGGTTGAATCTTGAGATTAATTAGTCCAACCTTTTTGCATTTGGATTAACAAACTTGGGGGCCAAGTTAGAAACGCATTTAGCTGATGTGATTTCTAGTCGGGAATCATAGTAGGTTATCAAGATTGATGCGTCATTCTTGTCGGTTCTCCGCGGTATGTGGGGTTTGTTTAGCATGAACCTATGTGGCTATGTGTTAGCATGCTTATGTGGTTGACGTTTATGTTCATGCGATGTACTACGTCTAATGTTCTTTCATATAAACCTAATGTTTGTGCGGAGAAGGTGAGGGCGAGGTCAAGGCTGTAGTCGTGGGTTTGGAGTTGGTGATGGACTCTGTGGGTGGTGTGCTGTATTGAGGCAACGGTTGGTGAGGATGTGAAGTTGAGGTGAGCTGTAGATCCCGTCTTTGAGGTAGTTGGCCGTTATTTAGGATGCCTGACCTTGTTTGATTATATCCTAGGAGTGGTTTGGCTGACCATCTCGTGTACCTGTGTTGATTGTGATCGATGGGGTTGTTTTCTTTTGACCTTGTGGTGAATATCGGGGGCAAAATTCCTTTAAGGGGGGTAGAGTTGTGAGACCCTGACCCATTTTCTTTTTCGATGTTTTTCGACGCGAGTTTGTCATTTTTGTTTTTGCATGTTTATATGCATTTTTATGCATGTTCGAGTTTAGATATGTATGCGGGGTTGGTTCTCGGGGTCGTTAGGCGCTGTGATGTGGGTTTCAAAAAAAATAAAAGATACTTTGGAGGTCTATAAATATCTCGCGTTAGATATTTTTAAAAGATATTTTTAAAACTTCTCAGCTAAGTTTTTTTTTCTCTCTGCCTTCTCCCTAACTTCTCAGGGGCCCGAGGCTCGATTTTTGATGATCCAACAGCGGATCCTTGCTATTAGCACGGTGGGCTACGTGTTCATCCGGACATAATTCTATTCCGACAAAAGTTGATTTTACACGTGGTTTGAGACGTCGAGTTTTTAACTCAACGAGGTAGGATCCTAGACTCTTATGCCTTATAAAGATACTAAGTGTAATCGTGTGTGCTTTTACATGTTAAAAATGCATGAAAAATAAATTTAAAGATCAGGTTTTGTTTTAAAACCATTTTTGTGTTGTTTTCGGTTGGGTAGACTTAGTTTTGAGGCTTTTCGTTCGGTGGTTTTTGATATTTTGGGCTCGTGTACATCCATGGGTGTTAAATATATGCGAGTTGGTAGGTTTTTGTGTGTTTTAAAGCATTATAGTGAGTGTTTGAGTGTTTTGGTGCTTAGAAACAAAATAAGGGAAAATCTAGGGTTTTTCTCTGGTGGTAGCTCGCTCGAGCACCCGATGTTCGCTCTAGATGACTGGCTGCGCAGGACCGTTTGGTTTTGATCATACCTCCCTCATTCGAACTTGGAATTGGGTCGTTTTTGTACTCAAATTGTAGCCTCGTAAGTCTTCTTTCCAATAACACCTCTCTCACAAGGAAAATCTTTTTGTGGAAAACGTTATGATCAAAATAGTGAAGGTATGTCAAAATTGCTTAACCGTTTTTCACCCATTTTTGGCCGAATGTTTGGGAAAAGGTTATTTTCATCCTTGTTGGCCTTTTTTTTATCAAGTCTCTTCTTTCATGGGGGTGTCATGGGCTTGTGTTGGGCGCGTGAGGGCGTCGTGGGATTATGTTAGGCGCATGGGGGTGTCGTGGGCTTGTGTTGGGCGCATGAGGGCATCGTGGGTTTGTGTTGGGCGCATGGGGGTGTCGTGGGCTTGTGTTGGGTGCGTGTGGGCATCGTGGGTTTGTGTTTGGTGCATGGGGGCATTGTGGGCTTGTGTTGAGTGCGTGTGGGCGTCGTGGATTTGCGTAGGGCACGTGTGCGCATCGTGGGTTTGCGTTGGACGTGAGTGGGTCCGTGTTGGCTGTGTTGGGTGTGTGTTGGTCTGGGTTATGATGTGTTTGTGACTTGCTCTCCGCTAGTGGCTCTTAATCAATGGAATTATGGGGTTCTATTGATTGAAATCATGAAGATGGGAGTTAGTCATTTTTTGTTTTGGTTGGTTGTGGCGGGGCTGTGGTGGTTTGTTGTTGTTGTCGTCCTCGGGGATGACGTGGGTTGTTCTAGTGTGGCGTTGATGCGCATGTGTGAGTGGTGTTTGGGCATAGTTGGGTGCCGGGCGTGTTTGGGCCCGTGGTTCTTTTCCTAAAAAGGGGGTTTTGGGAAAAGATGGGGTTTTTGTGAAAACCATTTTGTAAGAGGTGTAGAGTTGGCCTTTCGGTGGATGCCAGACTCGGTTTCATTTCTTCGTTTGGTTTTTCACCTAGCGATGACCACTCGAGCAGTGGTTGAACACTCGAGCGGCGGTGTGGCAGAGACGTATGTCGATAGGGGACCGTTCGAGTGGTGGTTGAGCGCTCGAGCGCTCAAGCGATATTGGCCTTTAGGTTAGGCTTGGTTTTATAAGTTGATTGGTTGTCCGTGTGAGTGGATATCGATAATGTCATGGGTGGCATCATGATGTGAAGGATATATGTGGTTTTGTGTATGTTAGAATTAGGCAACCCAAGAGGCGGGGGGAAATTGGGTTTCTTTGCTAGCAAAGGAGATTTAAAAAACTTTTCAGAAAACCTTTTAATATCTCACAGGATCTAGATATGCAAATATGAAATTAATGCAAGAATTAAAA
>JAOTRH010147355.1:0-13473 GCA_034768845.1 Heliamphora exappendiculata | reverse complement strand
ATTTCAATTAGTGGTTTTTAATTTCTTTCATCACTAACCTCAATTAGATGACTCCAGATAATTGGAACTCCGCAGGAAAACAGAGCGGAAAGAAAAAGGAACTGGTGGCAGGCACATTGTTGCGTCTCTTTCTAAACTTCAGCAGCTATACAAAGTAGGCAAGCTTTTAAATTTCTTTCTAAGCTTTTCCATATCTTTTAACATCTTTTTCTTTCAAGAGTCTTGACTTTTCCCCTCTTGAACACCATGATCATAATTCCTTTTAGATCTTTTTGAGAGCAATCTGGAGGTGGCTCGATATTACATCCCAAGTGTCGTATCTCCATCGAGGTCTATCTTTGATTGTGCATATTAGTTTTTGAACGATCCTCCCTTGTATGATGTTTTTCAAGTACAAGTTCTATTATGAGGTTTGCATCATTTGGTTTCCGAGCTAGCATTATGATACCAACTCTCCAGCAAAGGGGGAACTTGTAGGGTGGTGTTATGTATCGGCATAGTGTTAAGGTGTTGAATAGGTGAGCAAAGCCTTCAAAAGAGAATGAACTACCATAGAGTCAGTGACGGTGGTGGGCTGCCTGGGAACTTGGAAGCGTGGTGGTAATTTTGATCTCACTCGGACTTTATTGTGTTATAAAAAAGCTTTGAAACACTCTTTCTTCTTTGTATTGTAACTTTGGCATAAATAGTTTTCACAAGTTCATATGCTATGAGAAGTGAGGACATGAAAAATCTTGAAATAGATGAAAGCAGAATTTTTTTAGCATTTGCACAAATCTTACTATATTTTGACGCAAACCAGTAATTTAAAGTAAAATGAATCCAATTAAACTTGACGTTCTTGCGCAAAAACCCTTGCGATTTGACGTCATCTTGAATTTTAAAACTTGGCAACTTGTGACAAGAGAAGAGAATCACTGCGGTGATGCATAAATTTTCAGTGCATTATCACACATGGAACATACTTGGTTGTTTGGATCATATGCAAAAATAGATTTGTTAGCCCTGGTTGTTTTTACCATTAATGATGGCTATGATTTTTGGAGTACTTATTCGGTATTATTCGGTAGTCTTGGAAGACCATGTCACATATGGTATAACCTATATAGTGCTCTCACTTAATGATGTAGTTAAAAACATTCCGTGTGAGGTAATATTAGCTCATTTTTGTTGGGAAAAGTGAGACAGAAGTGACTCATTTAGCGCGAATTGAATATTTTCATTTGTAGGGAATATTTTATGGCATCGCCCATATGGTATTTCGAGAGTACCTTATAGTTTGCATAGCTTTCCATGCTTTTGAATGATATAGCTGGTAGTTATTTCATGCCCTTTGCTTACTTTATGTTTTTATGAGATGTGTACAAGCATCTCCAACACTATTTTGTAAAATAGTTAGGTAAAATATAATAAAAAAATACACTCTCTATTTTAGCTAACTACTTTTCTAAGCATTTACTCGAATACTATCTATTTTAGTTATTCATTTAAACTAACTTAACAGATTTTTAAAAAAGAAATGTTGTATTTTTCTTTTTAATTTTGTTAAAAGTAATGTGGTATTTATATTTTTTCAAGAATTGTAAAGCATTTACATTTCTATTTTTAAGTTTTATGTATTCAATTTTAAATTTTTATTTCTCTTTTTTTCTATTTTTATATTAAAAATAAAAATAAGAAGATGGGAACTGACGGCGGCCGTTTCTCATAAATTTCATTTCTCAATCTTTATGGGCCATTTGGTACAGTTTTCTGAATTCTATCTTTGAAGAATTTTGTTTTAAAAATTCGAAAAACTCATTTGTTGGCACAGCTAAAAAAATTATGCTAAAAAAAATAAAAAATTCGGAGTTAAAAAATAGGACATTTTTTAAAATAGATAGAAGTTGTTTTCACTTTTTTCGTTCGTCTATTAGATAATCAACACACAGAATCAAGCACTCGTCGTTGTTGTTGTTTTTCGTTGTCGTCGTCGGTTGTCTTCGTTCGTCTCAGGCACTCGTTGTCGTCGTTCGTCTCAGGCGCTCGTCGTCGTCGTCGCGTGTTAGCGTTCACCATCAAAGGCTATGAACCGATGATGACGGACGATGCTTGAACCGACGACGAATGACGCTTGAACTGGAAGATGGACGACGCTGAACTGCTATGGCCAGAGCTTCAATTCCATGGCCAGAGATGCTTTTGGCGAGGAGTACAGTTCTATGTGGCGAGCGAAAAAACAAATTTGTAAAATAGCAAAAGTTATAGAGGATTTATTGGAGAAACATTTTTGGAAGCATGCTAGTCATTTTAGCCAAATGGTTTCATTTCAAGAACCTATTAGAGATGCTCTAAGGTGTAGTATTTTTACCTTTTAGGTGAATTTTTCTATAGTTAAGAGGTTTATTATATGAGTTGGGACTACACGTGGGTACTATTTGTTTATAGGATAAGAAACATGAAATATATCCTAATAGAAGCGAATATACATTTCGAAGAAAAGTCATATATCAGCAAAAAAGAGAATATATATCTATTGCTATTAGAACCCTAGCTTGCCCTCGGGAAGGGACAATGACGCACGACGGATGTTGTCTTCCAGTTTGCTAGTTTATGGCGTGCATTGATTTTGTGGCCCAAGTTAAAATCACCGCTTAAAGTGTTTTTAAGTTAAAAAAATTTTAAATTTAAAAAAAAAAAAAAATTTATAAAATTTTACATAATTTTATATATATTTAATATAAATTTTGTTTGATAAATCTTAACGAATAGATTTTAAAAATATATTTTTTATAAAAAATAGATGTGTATAATAAAAATTATGATATTTTTAAAAATATATTAAATTATTTTACGTAAAAAGCAAAAAGGCTAAAAAGTTAAAAGTTTTTGAATTTTCAAATGTGACTTTTTTTTTAAATTTTGAACCAAAAAATTAAAAAAAAAATTGCTAGCAAAATATCAATTTACTTCTAAAATTTCAACTGTTTCGACTTATCATCTAAGACAAAGTTTTATACAGTCTGCATGCTAAGTTTTCAACTGTTTCAATAATTGTTGCCTTTTAAAAATTGAACACTAGACCTCCTAAAGCAGTTTATAGATGAAAAATATTATGTACACAATAAAAAATATTATGAAAATATATAAATTATTTACTATGAATATTACGTACCAATGTCATACGGCGATTTTAGGAGTACCCAATATTTTTTCCTATGTAGTTGTTTATTATGATTATATATAATTGGTATTGATAATACATAAATTATTAAGAATTTTTTTACAATGGAGTAAGGTTTTAAATAAGGTATTTTAAATATTAATTTTTTGATTTAATTTTTTAATTTTTTTTAATAAATTATATTAATTTTTCTATTTTTTAAGTTAAAAGCAAAAAAATGAAATTAATAATTAATATCTAAATAATTAAATAATATTATAATAATTATATTTGCCCATCACGTTTAAATGACGAATAGCATAGCATGGGTAGTGTTTAGTTTATTTTACGCCTTCAATGTAAACATTATATGCCACGTCATTTAATAATCATTTAATACTCACACGTGAGTCCCCGTAATATCATTGTAAATAATTCAGCCAACGTGGCAGGAGCTGATTGGACAGAAATTTGGTTTTTGCTCCAGGGGGGTCCCGAAAACCAATTCAAACCCATTGCATCCCCTCCCCCCTTCCTCCTCTCCGATTGCAGGGCCGCCATTTTTCTTCAATCACGAAGCTAAGGTGAGTTCGTTGCTCTCTCTATCTCTCTCTGGAACGTTTTATACCACAAGCACTCACAAGACCACGCATATCTTATATGTGACACACACACATCGTATGATTTCTTCATCTATGGTTTAAGATGTGCGATTTTCGATTGCCAATGCTTTAGCCGTTCTTTAACTAAATCTTTGGTCCTTCCATTGGGCTCCGATTAGAGAAGCGTGCGATCTAATTCTCAGATCTGTGCTTTTTCTAGGGTTTTAATTGTGTTTGATGATACGCCATGATTTCTTCTTAATTGTGTATTAGCGTATATGTGAGATTTCGTAAAGTTGAGTATGGTTTTTGTGCGCTTTACAAACTGAAGGCTTGTTCGGCACAATCCGGACCAAGTAAATTGGCCCAACACTGAAGACCCCGAACAGGATATGGGCCAAACTCCTCACCGCCGAACTCACTGAAAGCTCCTTACTCTGCCGCCGAACCCCTGCAACACCAGGAATACCGTTAGTGCTCTCCGGTCTGGTTTGACCGGGAGGTACTCTGACGCTCAAGTTAGATATCTCTCAGAGAAGTTTTTAGTCAAGAATTGGACTCAAAGTTGCGTACCTGTGGTTTGGGAGTGCTTTCCTTTATATAGGAGTCGAAACCTCATGAGGTACAATCCTTCTAGGATTCTGCCTCTTGATTCTTTAGAGATTGTTTCCAATCCTGTAGATCCGATTCTGATTCGTTTTCATCCTGTGTATCCGATCAAATTGTATCAAGGATGGAAACTTGCTGAGCTTATCTTTTCTTTTAGAGCCGACACGAGCTTTATTGAATCCAGATTGCCCCTTCCTGGGGTGGGCCGAACTCGTATGGCCCGAACAACTGGTGACCCGAGCTTCTTTGAGTACTGGAGCAGTCTGTTTTGGGCTGGCCTCCTTCGTGGGGGTTTGGTCCCATTTATTTGGGCTGGGCCTTGGGCCCATTGCTTTTATCCGCCCTCAGTTTTTGTTCGATTTGTTCCGAGTAGATTGTATTTGTTTTGAGGGGATGGTGAAATTTGATTGCCTCCGGGACAGGATCTTATTTTGATGGATTTTATGTCATCAGGAGCTATTTGATTTCTTCTATATATGATCTATTGTACACTTCATAGATCTGGAAATTTTGGGTGCATACATTGTATTTGATCGAACTTATTTTTCTGTTAATGCTATTGTTGTTGCTGTTTTTTGTTTCTTTCCTTTGTTTTTGTTTCTTTGGTCATATAATTCATGCGCTGTTGCTGTTATCTTTTATTATTTTTTCTTGGGTGACTTGTGCCTCACTGAGGACTAGAGTAAGCTTTCTGCTTCTCTAATTGGTTTTGTGGATTAACTTTATACCTCATTTCAGTTTTTAGCTTTTCCAAACAATGCGAAAATGATAATTTTGAATTTTTGAATGTGGGAATAGCCGATCAGTTTTCTGCAGAATGTAATGGCAGTTTCTGTAAATATACTATGTTTTTGTGGTGATTGACAGGATTGTTTGGGGGAATAACATCCTCTTTACAAAATTGTTAGTGGAATAAATGGCAACATTTTTCTTGGCTTACACTGATAATGGTTGCCTAAGCACAACAGCTATTTGTTAGACATAGGAGGAACTTAATGATGATAAATATTATATGAGGAGTTCCATCTATCTGCATAATATTTTATCCTCGTATGAACATTTTTCTTGGCTTACACTAATATGTGCATAATATTTGCTTATGTGAGGTGCCATTGTGGAAGGGGTTTATGTAAGCTACCTGTTAGTCTATATTCTCAAAGCGACCTTGTGCATTTTCATTTTTCCTATCTATCCAAAAGTTGAATACAAGTGCACGCAGGATTGGGGGAAAAGTTCTAACAAAAGGTGACTGTTATTTAGGAATGCATTTAAAATTAAATGGGGTCTTGGCATCTTCGGGTAAAAAAGAGAATTTCTATTCCCTATTCATGTGGGATGTTAGAGCACTTCATTATTATCAATTTTAAGTTTCTTCTTCTTTAAACTTCTTCTTTAAATATCTTTTTCTTTTTTTTTTGGTTTTGTAAGTAAGCGTTTTGTATTATAACCAAAAGAAGGGATATACAAAGAAGATCAGGACACGACCCCTAAGGGCCTACATGACGCCTATGGCCTGAACTAAACAAAACACTAAAACGAACAACCCCCAGCCTACTAAAAATCATCTTACAATCTGAGAGGATAGGAGGACAAAGTAAAACAAATAACTACAAAGTTTAAACCAAGATTGCTTCACCAAGATAGAAAATTTCTCTCACTGGCAGAGTTAATGTTTTCATTTTTCTCAAGTAATTTCTTCTTAGCCGCACCCCTTGACGACGGAACGGAGTCTTTTAGGGACCAACAAAGCTTCTAATCCGAAAGGGATTTTAGGGGCGCTTTGAGGCCTGTTGGCCTGCAATGACATCCCTTGGCAGTGGCATCTTTCTTTGCTTCTTTCACCTTGTTAATGACTTCCCCTTTTGCATCTTGCTCCTGGCTGTCACATGAATCTAAAACACCACTAACACGAGGCCCATTAAACAAAGGAGAAACGAAGACATCCCCATCTTTCTCACTAACTCTCTTAATAACATCACTACATCGATGAGGAGAACACACTTTTTCAATTTGAGGAGAATACACTATCACACCTGAGGATTCACTGGGATTTATCCCACTATTCAGGTCTTCATTGGGACCAGAAGATGCAAGCACTTCAAAAAATAGTGGACGATGAAAGACAAGATAGAATTTTCTCAACTGGGGAAGCTTGAGTAATTCCGTTACCTTTCTTTTTCTTTACCTGTTTCCACTCATTTGGTTTAAGCACCCGATTGTCTACTTCATTAGGCTTTTCTTCTCTTTTATGCCCACCTCTTGGTCTCCATTCTTGCTTGGGAAAGAAGGTGTGGCCCAAAACTTTTGGCTTTAAAGGACGAGACTACGAGAGTTGTTTGAGTGACCAAAAATCTTGCACTCATCACAGTTCCTTAAAATATTGTTAGATATTAGAGATCCAAGTGCCGTATTTGGGTAAAGAGGGCAAACACATTTCTTATTTTTCCCCTTATCATATCCTACAGACAAGAGTACTGGGTGGAGCTGGGAGAAATTGAGAATCCATATAACAGTGAGTTTCTACTGGTTGATGTATGCAGGGTCAAGGTTACAAGTACCCTACTGCACCGTAAGGAGAAATGTACCTATTTTGGAGTAAAGTCAAGTCGATCTTATCCAACACTTTTCCTTATGCTTATGCTTGCATAAAATAAGCCCTTTGCCCCAAAAATATCCCTTGAACTGACAAGTGTAAATTGCATGCTAATTAAATAGAATTGATTTTATGTAGAGCATTCTATTGTTGCTGATATTCTTCTTGTATTGTCAAAGACTCGAATATAATTGTCTACGTTTTAGGACTACCATAAATCTTGTGTTACGTCTGTCCTGCCATTTCATGTTCTTTTGTTGTTTCCTATTTTGTGTGTGTGTTCATTTTTTGGTGGTCAGCCGGGTGTGGACGAAGCAGCTTTATGCAGTTTAAGAGGGTGTTTGCTAAAAATTATTTTTTAGTTTTTAGCTTATAGCTCAGTACATGGTTGAGAAAAATCTAAACATGTATGCCTGTTGCTGGTAGCTTCTAATTCTAAATCAAAATATGCAATTTTATTGCTTGAAACTTTTTAAAGCTCAAAAAGCATTTATCATTTTTAACTTCAGCATGAAGTCATAATTAGATATTTTTAGTGATAATTTATAAATTTAGCTACCAAACAGTCAAACACCCTCAAAATAATGAATGGGCAGTGATTGCTTGGTTCTGAACTTTAAAACTATTGTTGCAGAAATGGCTTTAAGTGGAGCAGCACCCCCGAGAGGAAGTGCAGCCGCGGCCGCTGTGAATTTGCGTCGGAGGAGGTCAACGACAAGTGGTGGGGCCACTGGAGGAGCAGGCGGCACCATGCTCCAGTTCTACACAGATGATGCCCCGGGGCTCAAGATTTCTCCCAATGTTGTTCTTGTTATGAGCATTGGTTTCGTCGCATTTGTTTCGGTTCTTCATGTGATGGGTAAGCTGTATTTTTGTTCGTAGGGAGGGTTGAGAAAGGGTTATTATACAGTTAATAGCTAGCTATTTTGGTTTATTTTGGATCTAGCATCGTCGTTTTAAGTTGTGTTTCATATGAATTACATTGTCAACATCGCTTTTGGGTATTTGGATAAGTGAGTAGCATGGCAATTTGCTCATCATGGAATCTGCAAATGTATAGTAGAATGTTCAGTTTTTATTTTTCTGCTTTGCTAAGGAGGGTGATGATCATGGAGAGTTCACTCTATTGATGAAACTTTTATGGATTCCTTTGTAATTGAAGCCCAAAAATCTCTGACTTATAGCTCATTGCAACCAATATTTTCAAATTTGAAAACTACTATAAGTATTGTAAATATGTCTTTAGTTATGAGCTTTAGTCATAGTCCTTTCGTTAAAAGTATCCATTAACCGAACGCATAATTCTATTCATAATTTGAAATAAATGGTTGAGATTTAATTGTTTAGTGCGGGTTATATTTTAAATAAATTTTAACCAATTGTTTTGAAGTGTATGTAAAATTATGAATAAATTTTAGAGAAATTTAAGAATTAGTCTTTTTTTTTAAGATCTCGTAAGAGTTTTGATTCTACTATTTTTATTTTAGTAGTTTTAGTTTAATCATAAATCAAGATAAAATTTTATGACTAATTTATTTTTATTTAAAATTTTTGATTTTTTTTCTATTATATTTGAATTTTGAATTTGAGAAAATTTGGCACCATGTATATTTACACTTATATTATTTGCATTTATAGCCTAACTTTAGCCGTCAATGCCTTCTCTTTTTCTTTCTTTATCCAAACTCTAACCACTATTCCTGGATTACCATTGCCTTTGTATCACCACCGTCGCTCTTTCTCATATTTTCTGTCGCCATCGTTGACCTCAACCTTTTCCTCATCGCCGGTGTACAGAACCAAAGTTACGGCAAAAATGGCGGAATCACCAAAGCCACGATGTGCAGAACCTCAACCTCCTCTTCGTCGTTGCAGATCTCGACCTCCTCTTTCTCGTCGGTGTGCAAAACTAAAACAACGGCAGAGATAACAGAGATGACGAAATCATCTAAAGCCACAATGTATAGAATTTCGACCTATTCCTAATCGTCGTCTTTATCCACGTCATCTTCATCCTCCATCGTTTTTCATTCTTGTCACAGTCATCCTCGATGTCGCTGTAGTCAACTCCTACATCACCGTTGTTTTCCTTCGCCGTTACAGTAATCATTCATCGTTGTTGCCGTCAGTTTCTATTGCCGTCAACAACCTTGGTATCGCTGATACATGTGTCAGTTGTATTTGAACTGCGAAATCACTGTAAATACAAGACATAGTCCAATTAATACATGTATCAGTTGTGTTTGAGCTGCATGATCATTGAAAATACAAGTTAGAGTCCAACTAATACATATATCAGTTGTATTTGAGGTGCAGAATCACTAAAAATACAAAATAGAGTCATAAATGTATTTTAATTGATATGTATCAATTACATATAAGGTGTAGGATCATTGAAAATGGACTGTAGAGTTCGACTGATACATGTATCAGTTGGCGAAGGATGATGACGACAACGGCAAGGGAAGACGACAGCGACGTCGGGGTTAATGACGGCGACGTTGAGGAAGAAGATGGCGGTGATAGAGAATGAAAACAATGACGAAGTTAGGGTTATGGTGATTGCGATGCGAGATTTTGAGATACATTTTTGGAAATATTTTTTAAAAAGATTTTTGGAGTGAGATTTTTAATTTCCGTTTAGGAAGGAATTTAGTCAAATAAATCTTCTGAATATATAATTTAAAGGTATTTTAAAAAATTAAAATTGAGACGTGATTAATTCCAATAAAAAAAGTTAAATAAGACTAAAACTAATTTTATTAAAAAAAAATTAACCCTAAATTTCCCTAGGATGAAGTATTACTGTTTAAAATATATCAAAAGACTTTTAAGAAGGTGGAGTCTTAAGGTAAATTTGAAAAACGAGGTGCAAAAAGGGTAGTAAGAAGGTATATTTTTTTAATTATTTAGTTAAATTATTATATTTATTTTATTTTTAAAAAAAAAAGTATTGTCAGTTCAAAACTTAGGCTCGTGTCGCGATGCGATGGCAACCTCAAGTGGGAATTAGTCTCTCTAAACACACAAAATGAGTGTTTCTTATAGTTGAACTTATAGAAAAGGTAACTATTAAAAAAATAAGAGTAAACATACCAAATTAAAGTAATTATTACTTTCTATTGGAACGATGTTACATTTTAACCATTAAATGATATATTTTTACATCTTGCACAAAATATTAATAAGAAATGGTAATTAAGTTGTTTTCAAAAGTATTGAATAATTGTCTTTAAAAAAAATTCTCTAAAAATAGCATTTTTTAACTTTTAAAACTTGTTTTGGTAAATAAGTTGAAAGCAAAAAGTGGTAACTAAAGTTCACATGGGACTTTAACAGTTTAAAATCGTCACTTAATTCATTGAAAATTTAGAGACTTTATGCTCTGACTCTTGGTGAAAATGCTTTTGCTTAACTAATAATACAAACATATCTTTGATTGCAAAGAAGAAATAATAATAAACTTGTTCACTTGCTGCGTCTCCTAAACTTTACCCTATGTTTGGATTAAAAAACTTGTGGCTTCTTTTTTGGAGCTTTTTTTGATTTTATATGAACTTTTTTTTATATTTTACTTTAATTTTTTATTTTTTTGATTTCTTATAATGAGTTCTTTGTAATAAGAAAATTCTAAAAATATGCCCATTATAGTTAATTTTGAAAAAAAATCACTAAAAAAAAGGCAAAAAGCATGTTAAATTAATTTTTTTCATCTTATATGAATTTTTTTTAAGTGTTGATAAAAAAAATTAATTTTTTGTTTTCTCATGATGAGAAGAATCTAGAAAATATACTCATTTAGATTAATGCTAAAAAAATTCATAAAAACAAAAAAAAAATATTAAAAAAAAAATTAATCCAAACAGAAGCTTAATGTGTGACAGAAACCTTGTTACTAAATACAACTCTTTTATTAATTTAGAATTTGTGAAGTTACGAAAGTATAAAGGTTTCAAAAAAATATATCAGGTGGTAACAAAAAATACAAGACGACTTATCTACATTTTGAAAAAGGATAAAATCAAAAAGAAATTTGTTTTTTCTCAATTAAGGCTTTGATGGGCAATGTTGGTTTTTTTGGGCTAAAAACGCTAAAAAAATTAAGGTAATTTGTTTGGCAAAAAGCAAAAAAAATTAAAAAATTAAAAAACTAAATGAAAACACAAATTCTCAGAATATTATATTCAAACTCTCATAACTTTTAAAATACAATAATATCTTTTATTCATAACTTATTTACTACCACTACTAAGTATATATAATTATTAATATCAAACATATAAAAAGATAAAGTTAACCATTTTGAATAAAAAGTAAAAAAATTAATTTTTTATCCAAACAACAAATTTAAAAACAATTAGTTTAAATTTTAAATTAGCAAACAACCAATTTTGAATCTAATTTAACTTTTTGACTAAAAATATAAAAAAATAAAAAAAAAAATAACTTTTAAACTAGTTGCCAATTATAGCCTAAATAGATGAACAAATAACTTGTTTGGTAACTACTAGCTTAAAAATAAATTTTTTTTTTCTGTTTTACTTTCTAATCCAAATATTTTGTTTAGATTAGATGTAGATGGTTTGTTAAATTTAACTTTTTAAAATTAAATAATTTAGTATAAAGTTTTTTGTTTTTTCAAATTGGGCATTTGAACACTTAGTCTAGCTGACCAACATGTCAGGCTTTGATTTTTTTAAGAGGAGTGCGACACCACCACCCAAGAGTGGTCCACAAATTACTCACTTGGCTCAGACAATATCCATGCACATCACTCTCGCTAAGAGATTGGCTGCCAATCCTAAATCCTCACTTTATATAATTATTATAATAATTATATATATTTAACATTAATTATAAATAAATCATCTGAAAAAAAGAATTAGTATTTGTTTTAATAGGGTGAAAAAATTAAACGAAGTGCAGCAAAACAAAGGAGGGAACGGCAGCCGAGAGGAAAGGAGCTGTGGTGTGTAATCAATGTGTGAAGTCAATTTCTCTCCTAACTCAGTTAAAAGCTTTCAAAACATTTGGTTTAATGAATTCCATCGCTTAACTAGTTTTATGGATGTAAAAATAGCCCGCGGTCCGTTCGGAGCCCGTTATTGTGTGGACTCGGCCTAACCCGATCAAGGCCCAAGCCCCTAGTCCCCATTTTTGAGCCTAAACCTCCCCCAAGCACGTGGGCTGGGTCAGCCTGGCCCGCGGCCCAGAGGCCTTCTCAGAAAATAGTCGTTGGGTCCAGCCCGGCCCGACTCGAGGCCCATCAACAGTCAGAAGTTTTTTAAACACCCCGAATCACTTCGTTTTGAAATGAATATGGAAACTAATTTTACTCTACTAATACCTAGTGATTAAGATAATTTAAATGTATATACAAAATTTTGTAAAATTTTTTATCAAGAAATAAAATTATTTTCTTATATTTACACTCCTACTACTCCATTAGTTTTATTGCAATTAAAACAAATTATCGCAATATTTGATGAATTTTTAATCAATGTAAATTATTATCATGTGATATTTAATATGAAAGATAAATTTAATAAATATTATAATAAAATAATACATATTTTTATAATAGCTTCCATACTAGATCCTAGAAGTAAAAATATTGGCTTATAATATTTTTTATAAAATATTTATAGTAATACAAACCAACTTGAACCAATAAATAAAACACTTAAAAATTTATACGATGAATATAAAACTCATATAAAATCTCAATCAACACAACTCGCGGTTAAAATTTTATCTCAAAATTGTAACGATAATTGATTTATAATAAAAACTAAACAACTTTCTGAGGTTTATGTGAGTTCTATCACAGAACTCCAACATTATTTTAATGTTGTAAAAAATTTAGATAAAGATAATTTTAATATTTTAAATTATTAGAAACAACACAAGGTGTCGCGCCTAGTATTGTCCGCAATAACTCGGTATATACTTGCAGTTTCTGTCTCTACAGTTGCTTCAAAGACAGCTTTTAGTGCAGGTAGACGGGTGTTAAACGACTATATATCCAGACTAATTTCGGAGATGATGCAAGTTTTGATTATTACACAGGACATAATTTACGCAGCAAAAAGTATTAAGAAATTGACGAAAAAAAAAAACAAGAAGCAGACTTAGAAACTATCACATGTGGAACGCCTGAAAAATAATTAGCCTCAGACTAATTTTTCTTTTTATTTTTTCCATATGTATACGTTATTTCTTTATATTTGTAATTTTACATTTCATTTGTAATATATTTTAAGTAGAGAATAATACAAATAATTGTTAGGCTTGTATGTGCCAATCTAGTTGGGATGTACTTGACCTATAACAATACAATTTTTTTATTTTTTAAAAATGTGCATTACACTTATAATGTGTAAAATATAATATAATTGTAATATTTAATTTTTGATTAATAAAATTTATATTGCATTTTATTATTTCAATTGTTCAAATTTATTACATTTAATTGTTAAATTTATAAGTTATAATAAATTAATAAACTTATAATAATATAAACTATA
>JAOTRH010147344.1:0-13474 GCA_034768845.1 Heliamphora exappendiculata | reverse complement strand
AAGGATCAGAAGGTCATTGTTAGCACCAATGCTTGATTCTTGGAAGAGGATTATATTATGGATCACAAGTCCAATAGAAAAATTATTCTAAAAGAACTGAGAGAAAATACTAGTAGAACAGAAGAGAAACCACAAGTCACTGATATTCTATTACCTCGTCATAGTAGGAGGATTATTAGGATAGGTGCAAATCAAGACTAACCACCAATATCGAAACTCAGCTTGACCCTGACTCACCTACACTTTGATAGGATCATTGCTTGAGGATTGGACTACCGATCACCATTTCCCGACTTGAGGATTTATTTGCAATCCAGGTATTCTATTTGGATTTTCGGTCCTTCTATCTCCATTTCCTCTCTCTTGGAGTGACTAGGTTAGTTTCAACCTTTTTTATCCTGTATACCTTACTCCTCATGTTGTTTACATAGTTGATTTAGTTATCTCATTTTGTTTGATTTAATCATAAGCATCTAGTTAATTGTGATAAGCATGTTTGGATTAATTAAGTTTAGTTAAATTCATGTCATAAAAATAAACTTTAATTTTACTTTGTTCACATAGTACATTCACACTTAGCATGTTGTTACTCTTGAATTCATCAAAGTAGTGCCAACATATCCGACAACTGTGATTTACAATGTCGTTATTGTCACATGTGGTGCACTTACATTTATATTGTTGTAATTATCGATATTACACCTGTATTTTTGCTTAGCTAAATAGATGTTATGTTACTATGTAATAGTTATTATTTTCAATTATTATGCTTCATTAGCTTAATTCTTTTTTCTTTTAATAGTATTTCTTTATTTTTCTTTTCTTTTCTCCTGTTCTGTTTAACATCAAAATCCATAAAATTTCTTAATTTTAGTTTAGTTTTCTTTTTTGTAGCATTTTTTTCACTTTCTCTTTATTTGGTCCAGTTTTCATATAAAACCTGTAGGTTCCTTTCTTTTTCTTTTGTTATAATTCTAATCCTTCGATTTTAGTTTAGTAGTATTTTCTTTTATCTTCCTCAAAAAGCCTTTTAATTTTGGTTTAATCTTCTTTTTGTAAATTTGTTTTTTGTTTCCTTTTCTTTTGATTAAGTCTTTGAGTATTCTTTTGTATGGAGAAAAGTATAAAATTCCTGTTGTTAGTTTAATAATCTTTCATCATTTTCTTTATTATTAAGCTTTTAATATAGAATTCTTATATACTTTTTTATTTTAGTTTATCTTTTCTCTCTAGTAAAAGTTAATCATGTTAATGTAATTTTAAATTATTTGGTAATACGCATATTTGGTATGATAATTTTAAAGTATACTTTGTTTACTTCATTTGAAACAATGTTTAGAGTAATTTTAGTTATATGATGTTATTGTTAGCAAATTCATGTTCATACTTTGGTATAATTTGAATTTAGTGACTTTTTAGCATGTCTTTGTTGTTTTATTTGAATCATACTAATTTATGTGATATTACGAGTGGGCTTGCTTCATGTATCATTTAGTTAGAAATTGCATGCCGTAAGATTTATGATTTTTCTTTTCATACTTATTTTATTTGGTGTTATATATACATATGTTATGTATTTTTCTTATTTGATTTTAGATGTTCTCTCTTTGTCCCAATTTTTTGTATTTGCATACAATTGATAAATCAGATTAAAAATCAATGATGATTAGTAGAAGTTAAGCTCACGGTTGAGCGAACAGGGTGCCTAATACCTTCCTGGTTTGCACCTTATCCCCCAAACCCTTGTTTTCTCTTGTTAACGTTTTAAAAATCAGTAGCCTATTTTTGTTTTTCTTGATTTTTCTCAGAAACCAAGTGGCGACTCCATTTTCATCAAAAAGGGATTTTAAAATTTTATTTTTAAGGTGTTAAAGTATTTTCTAAATATTTCTTGAAATCCCTTATATTTTTTAACCAAAGACCTTAAATTCCAACGCCACAATAGTGCATCCTATATCTGTATCCCGGCATCGAAAACTTGCTTAAACATCATCAACAGCTGTGTGATCAGATACTTGCGAAACTGCGGCTACAAATTCTTCACTACCATTCTCACTTGCTCCTTGTCAATGAATCAGCCTGTCATTTTTGCCGCCTTAGCCCTCCATCGGGTTAGAAACTCATTGAAAGATTCTTTGGCCTCCTAGCGGGTAGTCTCAAGTTTCCAAGTTGTGACATCGAGCTGGATATTGTATTTATACTGCTTGACAAATGCGGTAGCAATGTCCTCCCATGTTCTTATCTTTTCAGTATCCAAAGACAGAAACCATTTCTGAGCAGCTCCCGACAAGGACCGCTGGAAGAGATGAGCTTTCAACTGATCGCTAATCCCCATTGGCGATAAGGTTCCGACATATATCCTTAGATGGATCCTCGGATCCCCCGTCCCATCAAGTTTTTCCATGTCGGGCATTTTAAACTTCTCGAGAAGTTTAGCATTGGGGAACAAACAGAGTCCCTCGGGCTTTCCTCAAAATCTTCTCTAATTTGTCAACCTTATTAGAAAAGATTGATTCCTTGATGGCTGGGATTTTTGGGATTCCTGGTGGGACGGGCTATGTAATTGTTGGTTGGGCTCCCTTGGGTCCCACATTATCATCCCAGATATTATCTCCTATTCCATCCTCCTGGTCATTTGGAACAACTACACTAGGGTTTGTAGCCTGGGTCTATAATGCCTGAAACTGAGCTTGACACTGTGTCTGAATCCTAGCCTCATTGGTCACTGTAGTGCTGACTCCCTCAACTGTCTGCTGTAATTTCAAAATCACCCCATCATATCTGCCATAGTCAATTTTGAGTCTGTCATCGGTAACCTCAGTTGATCTACACGTCTGAGTCTTCCACTCAGAGATCGGGCCCAAGTGCGTATAGGTTCTTCTCTACTCGGAGCTATTATCCCGGGTCTCTGAACTAAAAGGGCTCACGTAAATCGAAAGACACATTAGTCGGGCCTAATCTTGAAATAACTCACTCTCGATGAAGAATTGGGAGGACGAAAACTAATTCTAAATGGGATGCTAACTATACAAACAAAAGTATCCACAAAAGAAAAATCACATAACCCTAGGAGATTTATTAATCCTAAAAGAAGGGATTCTAAGAAACTATATGCACATGAAAAGGTTGGTAGGTATTCACTGAGTGTGCCTTCTGAATAGAGTCAAGAATGTACGTCCCAAGGCCAGGAATGGTGCAAGACATGGTTAAACGGTATACAATAACTCTTTTTGCCACATCTATGCAAGCATGCAGCCAGAAAACTTGTTGACTTCCCCGACATAGTCCTAAGACAGTAAATTTACTGGGGTATTGGGTAGGCAAAGTAGGAGTTTGAGAACTAAGCACATAAATATGCAAATACAAATGCGAATACCGATAAAAAGCTTACAACAACAACCATTGGCAATTCAAGTTAAGCCCTCTTATGATTTGTTTGAAAAATCAATCCTCAACGGAATCGCTAGAAAAGTTACAGGCGTTTGGTCTCATGAGATGTACCGAATATCTATTATTTTTAGAAAAATGTTCTTTTCTTTTCAAAACAAGAAAATCCAAGATATCTGAGCATCATTTTTTTAAAAATGGAGTCGCCACTTGATTTTTGAAAAAAAATAAGAAAAATAAAAAGAAAGTTGCGGGTCTTTTAAAAATCAAAACTAGAGAAAAGAGGGTTCGGGGGGCTAAGGTACAAAAAGAGAAGATGTTAAGCACCTTTTTCGCCTAACCGTGAGGTTGGCCTCTACTTTGTCAATATTTGTTCTTGTTGTAAACTTTTTAAAGGTAACATATACAGAACGGAAGATTAAAGGATGTTCAAACAAAAGTAAGCGACGAAACAAGATGCTAACTATGATTTCTAGGGTCATACAACTTGGTTGTTATTTCTAGATATACTACATTTATCATTTGAGCAAAGTAAAGCAAAAAACATACAAATAAGCTATAAAATGAACATATGAGGACCTAAGGATCATGCAACAATATATCTGCCTCTAGCATATTGCGAATAGGCAATATAAAATAAACAGAGAAGATTCAAGCACTATTTTAAGCTACTAGACATACATAAAAACTCACGGCCGTAGCAACAAATGTTGCGGCCATGACAAAATAAGTCACAAAACATGCGGCCATGACAAATATAAGGTTACCGCGAAAAACAAAATGAAACAATCTCATGACCGTGACAAATAAAAGTCGCGGCCATGGTTTTAAGGGATCCAAGTAGAGTATAAGCATTGTACAAAGTTTAAAACATGCTAAAATGGATAGAATATACAGGACAGAGACCATAACCAATTTGTTTTGGGTTATATCTACCATTCTTCATCCTTTATGTGAAGAATAACTCAAAATAGAATGTACAAAATAGCAAAAATGTATGACAGAGTACATAAACACACTTTTCATGTCGCTGGCCTCATAAAATCTCATGGTCGTAGCAAGAGGATATGGCGGCCGTGACAAATATGGAGATAAAATATGTGGTCGTTATAAACTAGCTGGAGTCGTTACTGTGAGGCTCACAAAACACCCAGCCGTGGCATTGGAAGGTCACGGCCGTCATGTTTTTATAACCATAGAAGATGCAGAAATGGAGGTGTATAGAATGAAAACCATAGCCCACTTGAACTAGGCCAGACCTACCATTCATTAACTCAACAAGAAAATAAACTAAGGTACAAAAAAGAGAGAATGCCAAACAAGATAATAAAAGGTGAGAAAATTTCAAAATAAATGAATATCGAAGGGTTTTGAAAGGGATTTTCATGTTTTTGGCCTTGAAATAAACATCACGGTCGTGACAATAGAATGTTGCGGTTTTGAGTAAAGAAGGCAAAAATGTACCGGTAAGAAACACACGGCCGTAACTGTAGGCTTTACAAAACTAGTGGCCGTGACATTACAAGATCGCGGCCGTCATGTTTCAGAACCTTAGAAAGTTTTTAAAGTGCTCATGAGCGTCGAATCAAAATAGAAACGACTGTAAATATATGAAACAGGGAGCTATGAATACACTGTTTATGATGAAAACTTAAGGGAACAAATGCTTGCATTGAAATAAATTGTAAATATACAACAAAACAATGAAAACCTCATCTACGACACCCTCGGAAGAAGAAAATGAGGGTTTATAGAAGATTTGTGGTCCCTAAGGTTACTTTGAGTGAATATCCACATTGAATGGCCCATCGAGGGTGAGAATGGACTATCTCCAAGCCAATACGAGCTTCAACAATCTCTCCAATGCAACCAAGAACACGAACAAGGCTCGAAAAGTATGGAATGGATAGGAGAATATCAGGTGGGGGAGTATTTGGGCAGAGTTTTAGTATCCAGGTCTTTCTCTCTTCTTGTTCTGTTTGGAAACGCCACCTATTTATAGGCAAGAAGAGCAACACAGATCCCCTCTAGGATGCTACCATCTGTCCAAAAATGGATAATAGTGACGGTCGCTACCTTTTTACCTTTCCATAGTGACGGCCGCTACCTTTATGGTGATGAAAACAATAACCGCGACTTTCAAAAGTCGCGGCTAGGATAAAAAGATGCGGCCATGACAAAGGAAATCATGGCTTGGTTTAGGGTTTGCAAAAATGTTACGGCCGTGACATAAAAGTCAAGGCCTAGATGTTGTTTGGTGATTTTTTTGGGTTTTGAGCCATATTTGTGATTTTGCTTGCTTGGGAGCATGATTCTCATACTTTAGTCATTGGAGCGTATTTGAGATGGGTGTCTAAGATTCAGCGTGGTCAGATTGCAGTGTCTACAACCGTTATCCAACTCACCGAGATTATAGACCTGTAAAAGATCGTACCTTTAATAAATCAAAATAACGAGCACTAGATATACGTGTTTAATAATTATTTTAGAATTAAGAGTATAAACACTCATAATAACCATTACGTATAAATTAATTTATTAGTCAGTATAAAATTAATTACCCCTATGTAGTCATGTTCAATACACGCAATGTGTACTAGCACAATGAGTTAGGATAATTATCGAAACAATTACCGTTACCCGAAACCAAGACAGATTAACTAAAACACTATGTTACAGCTATATCGATAGTGTATCTAATTCCATAGTGTATTGATAGTGTATCCAATTTATATAGTCGGTATAAGATTGTGAACCAAAACTTATATTCTACAAGAACTGATAATATGGTCTTCAGTGTGTAAGCCGAGCTCTATACACCAGATTAATTACTATGCAAAATAAAAGACACCCATGCACAACATTAAATAAATAATAAAACACATACATTGCTCATAAAAATTCTCATTAAAATAAAAAAACAAATTTTATTCATAAATAGAAACAAATATCACAATCCAAACATGGTTTATAGTAAACAACTCTAACACAACTAATATAATCCATAAACGTAGGATACGAACTCCTAACGTTAGAAGGTAAGAAAAGGGTTGGGCTTCCGAATGATTTTACGGTTAGAGGCAAATGCTCTATTCCTTTTAAAACTTAAGGAACTCATCATTTACAATGTCTTACCAACATTTTAGGTCAAAAAGTCTTTTGTTAAGTATAGGGAATTACGACTTAGACTCAAACTTCATTTCTCACTTAAAAAGGCACACTGTCCAGATTCGATGACAGTCAGAAATAATTACATTTAAAATATTAAAATAACTCCAAATGTTCTGATTTTTGGACAGAAAATAGTTTAAGATGTCCCCTAACGTTTTGCAAGCTATGACTCGTGGATGATGCACATACCACTTGTTCTTGAAAAGTGCCCTTCATTCCATCGTGTGTATATTCGTGTACTGAGAATTGAGGTTGCGGTGCCGTTGGAACTCCCAGTCGTGAGGTAGATGACTACTTAGTCACTGTTGAATGGGATTGTGTGAGATAAATGGTTATAATGAGTTGTCTGTTAAAACTTAATTATACCATTTTGGAATATATAAGTTGTACATGTTAAGCCTTACTTATACATTCTTGGAATGGGAAAGTTATTTATATTTTATGAAACAAATATGTTAAAGATGAATGCAATGTTTTCTTATCTTTTGTTAAAACTTGATGAACTATCTTTCAAAGATGTTTGAGTACTCTCAAACTCAGTGTTTGATTTATTCTTGTTCATTATAGGGTAATTTTGGGCTAAGTCCCATTTGGGCATCTTGTATTCTAATAAGTCTTAACTAAAAATTATATTCCACTAAGTACTCTTTAATATCTTTCATATCAAAATTATTCCTAATATACGATTCACTCTCCACCGCCGCCAACACTACCACCACCACTCCTTGCCACTACCACCGCCACCACTTCCATTTCCACCTCCACCACCACCACCGCCATTGCTACATCCACCATCCCCACCACTGCCGCCACACCACCACTCCCCACTACCACCACCACTCTCCATCACCACCATTATCGCTGCTGCCACCACCACCGTCGCCACTGCCACCACCACCACCGTCGCCACCACCACCGTCGCCACTGCCACCACCACTACCATCGCCACCGCCACCACTACTACCACCACCACTCCCCGCCACTGCCATCACCACCGCTGCCACCACCACCACCACTACTCCCCCTACCACCACCACCGCCACGGCCACCACCACCCCCCACCACTCTCCACCGCCAACACCACCACCACTCCCCACCATCAACAGAAACACCACTGCAAACACCAAAAAATGAGACATTTGTGCATGAAAAGAAAATAAATGTCTCATTTTGGCATCAAATGTCTCATTATAAGTAAATGTCTCATTGCATAAAATGAGACCTTTTAGTAATGCAAAGAAAATATCTCACTAAAAACATTAGACATTTTCAACAAATGAGACATTTGTGCAGAGAAATGAAATAAATGTCTCATTTCGATACCAAATGTCTCAGAGTAAGCAAATGTCTCATTGTATAAAATGAGACATTTTAGTAATGCAAAGAAAATGTCCCACCACCACCACCACTCCCCACCACCACCGTTGTGGGGTCCAATTTTGTTTCTTTTTGTAATGTTTATTCGATGTGTCAGTTGTTGCTTCAATCTTTTTAGAATAGCATGTTTCTTTATGTATTATGCATGCGTAGGCTTAGTCATGCATCTTTTGTTTGAATTTTTCACCCAGTGATGACCGCTCGAGCGGATTCCTATTAGCTCGAGTGGACAGTCGGGAACGAGATTTTCTAAAGTCAGCCCATGTCTTGAGTTTTGTACCAAAGCTTGTTTTGCAAGCTTCCTCTCATCTCACCAAAAACAATCTCTTCTAAGCTCTACCTTCTCTCTAGCTTTTGGCTTGATTCGAGTCTGAATCTTGGCATTCGGATAGTCGATCCTCAATATCCTTGCCGTAGGCTTCGCGTTCATCCAAATAGAATCGTGTTTTGGCAACTTTGGTTTCTCATCGGTGTTCAAAGTTTTGAGTTTTAACTCATCGAGGTAGGATCTTAGACTATCTGGCTTGAAAGGGATGCTACATGTGATCATATACCTTTTTACCATTTTTAAAATGTTATAAATGTTGGACTTGTATTTAAACCATGTTTGTTTGGACAAAAAGCATGTTATGTGTTTCTACGGTTTACTACAAAATTGGTGGATGTGTGTGCGTTCGGGGTTTTTGAAAGGATGAGTTGTAAAAATCGACGAGATTTATGTAAAAAGTGTGAAAACCTACTTTTGAAGGTTTGGAGCTAACCCTTAGGGTTAAGCGAAGGTTTTTGAACTATTCGGTTGGAACGGTGGGAACATTTCGTAAATGTTGGTTGATCTCCATGGTTAAATGGATGATGTGCCAGAATACCATTGAAGGTTTTGTATCTAACTGTATGTATTTACAAATATTTTTTATAGTGAACTGCGTGTTTTCTTTATAATTTCATAGATGTGTCGTAACAATGTGCGTGTGTGTGTGTGTGTAATTGGGCCGACATTGCTCCTCGGTGAAAGTCCAAAAACTTTGCGTAAGTAGGTGCTTCGCTCCTTTGGGTTAATCCTCGTAAATTAAGTGGTGGCCCCAGTGGAAGACGTTTGTTGTTGTAGCTCAGTATAAAACTTGTCAATATTTAGCGGGTCATTGGATGTCCCTAATTTAGGCTAATAGGCGAGAGTCTATAATTGTTACCTCTGTTCCCAGTGTGATAGAGTCAGTACATAAGGATCATTATCGGTTGTGGGAACTGAGTTGAAATTAACATTTTGTTTATGTTTTCTTAAATCGTTGGACGTATTTAGATTACATTTTTTAGGCCTATGAAGTTAAGGCGTTTCTATATTATGTGATTGCATATCTTGTTTCACTTCATTATAGTCTGTTCCTATTGGGTTTCGGCTCACGTTGTGGGATTTAAAAAACTTTTTTATGTAGTTTGGATCACGTGGGTTAATCTTGTGGAGCCAATGTGGCGGAAGACAAAACTCTTTGTTTATTTATAGTAGTTTTATTGTTTGGAGATTTGTTACCACCTCTTGTTATGGAATCATATAATGATGTATATTGCTTGATCTTGAAAGTATGTTTTGTAAGCCTTGAGGTGATTATATTAATGCATGTATGTGGTGATGATTTTGAGAGAGAAACAAACCTTGGGTTGGTTGTAGTTTTGTTTGTTTTGGTTTGGGTTTAATGCTTTCAATGATTCGTTTTCAAGCTGAAGGAGTGGCTTCTTTATCAAATAAACATTTTGTACCAAATTCTTTGGTAATTTAAACCCATGTTCAAAGATAAGGTTTTTAGATGTGTTTTTGAGACTTGGGAAAATTTTCTAGTTTCAAGCTTAAAAATCTCTCGAATGTCTCATCGCTCGAGCAATTCTCTGATCGCTTGAGCGAACAGCCGCAATGTGAAAAGAATCGATTTGTTCTGAAATGAGGTTTTTGGATAGAAAAGCTTTTGGGCACCCTTTTTAGTCTAAAATTGCGTCTTTTGATAATTACCTTCAAAACCAAAAATCCCTTTTTAGTTTTGGTTTTTGTGGAGTTTTTTTGTTTGAAAATTGGGGCATTAAAACTTGGTATCATAACTCTGGGTTCGAATATCTAAGAATCGTGGGAAGAGATTACATCACCCTATAAGGATGATTGCTTGTGCTTGATTGGATGTATCTGAATGTTTTCATAACATGTTGGGTATGTAAATGCCATGTATACGTGAGCATGGGCTTCAACCTTAGGATTGACTGGTTTTTTCTTCGGACGTTTGGATTAACAAACTTGGAAGGCAAGTTAGAAATGCGTTTAGACAACGTGTTTTTTGGTAAGATGTGCTTGCATAATCGCTTATGGCTAAGTGTTTGCATTGTTATGTAGTTGATGTTTGTGATAACATGATAAACTGAATCTTATGTTGTTATGTTCTATAATTCTTTTATATAGAAGTTATGTCTGCACGGAGAAGACGAGGTCGTGGTCGAGGCCGTGGTTTAGGCCAAGGGGATGCGCCATTCCCTAATGCTGGGGATGCAAATGCTCCCCAAGGACCAGTAGACAGGGTAGAGTTGCTACGTGAGATGGTGGGTTCCGATATCTTGACCCTCCTACTTTTGTTGGGGATCCCGATCCCAAGGTGGCCATAGAATCGCTGGAGCTCGTAAAGAGGATTATGGATACATTAGAGATCGTCGAGGATGACTTGAGGTTGCGTTTGCAGCTTTTCAACTTAGACGTGACGGCCGCGAATGGTGAAAATTTTCCAGAACCACCGTGGACGGAACATGGGCAGCTTTTGCCAAAGTATTTTTGGAGAAATATTTCCTGAGTCCTCAAGGGACCTATACCGAGAGGAATTCCTTTCGCTCACCCAATGAGTTATTGTAACACCCCGCTCCCGCAAGGCACTAATCCTACACAAAGGGTTAAGATCCCGCCGTAGACCAATAGCCCAAGAGATAGACAATGAGAAAAACTTAAACAACCACAAATATCTTATTATCAAAAAAGGTAACCATATGTCACTAGGGATTCACCATCCCAAGGCATACATTACTTCAAAAAGGTCAAAAACCTTCAAATCTTATACATGAAGCTTTGCCAACACTAAAACTAAACAAAAGAAAGACTGGCCAAAACGATTTCCAACACTAGAACCAAAACTACTCAACGACGCCTGTGGCGGACCAACTCTTAGTCGTTCCTGGTATCTGCAACTACAGAGGTTACATGAGAGTGCACTGAGCATTATCATGAACAGAAAAGACAGTTACTTAGGTAAGGATAATTGAAAACTCTTTTTTAAAATTGTTCATCACATTTTTCACGAAAAATATAGAAACTGATGCATTTGCATGAACATGAAAACATCACAGATTATACAGAATCTTCTCAGTATTTTAAACAGAAAATATGTCGTGGCTCAACCGCCAAAAATTTAAAATGCATGACCACTTTCTCAAATCTAGACTCAAACCCCAACAGTGCCCAAGTAGTCGTCAACCTCACAACCGGGAGTTCCGATGGTACCGTAACCTCAATTCTCAATACACGGATAGCAACATGATGGAATGAGGGCCACTCTCCACCAAGCACGAGTGGTATGTGCTAAAGCCTGGGACTCAGCCCAAAAGTCTTTAAGGTAAAAACACCCGCTTAACGGGAAACTTTTCCTAAAAGGACAAATGAAAAGCCCATAGTTGGGTAACCTCCCTCATAACGGGATATAAATGGTCGAAAACTGTTGTAACTTGGCACGTTGGAACAACCACACAACATTAACCATACTTTCATAGTAACATTATGCTAGCTCAAAATGGCATAGATAGAACACTTGAAATAAAAACATCATGGCATTTGAAAAATAATAGGTTCATGCAATCATCAAAACTGGCCATAGCTCAAAACATGCGCTTCAAAGCATTTTCATGCGTCATTTAGATAACTTAAGTTCAAGATAATGGCTAAGAACTCTCACCTTGTATAATATGCGTATGAACTGAGCCTCCCCCAGCAAGCTAAGCAGGACCTCCGGGTTCTACAATCTCCGTGCCTAACAAGCAAAGCAAGACTCGTCCGTTAACACGGAATCCTCCCCCTTTAGCCGATGAAACTAAAATGATTCAGACTGTTGAATGTTTTCCTTGGTTTTAGGAACTATGGTTACTTTCTTTTTATGTTTAAGGGGTACTACGCACTTGTCCAAGCCTTCACTTGTTTAAGGATTTAACTTAACCATTTATTACTCTCTTCCAAACCATTATATTCTAAGGTACCGCAGCAACTTGAGGTACTTAGACATGGAATTGGATTATGATTTTTAAACACCATTTAGAAAAAACTATTTCCTACAACTCTCATGTTTAACACCAACACCAAATCTTAAGAAAAATGGGTGAACACTTCATTCTAACCAAAAATGGTTCAGCACTTTCTCCAGATTTTACCCAAAATTATGCTTCTGTTTATCTCGGTTTTGGGGTATCAAATGAAGTCCCAAACAGCCCATTTTTTAGTATGTTCTAGGTCAACATTTCCCCTACAAGTTTCATGTTTAGAACTAAGGGTGGTTGTTTGAAACAAATTATACTTTTTGGCCATTTTAAAAGGTAGGTTCTGTCAGCCGCCAAAACTCAGCAGAGCTGGTTTTGGACAGATAGTTTGAAACAGTTTTGGGATATCATCCCGAGGACTTACGGTCTGATTTTTTGGAAGAAAGTACTTCAATATGTTAGCTACAATGTTCATGTAGACAACTTTTGAAATAGGTCACTAAAAATAGGGGTTTTGGACCATATAAAAATATGTGACAGAATGTTCCTCGAGTACAGAAAATCAACAGAAATTTTCAGAGGGATTTTGACCTATCACACCTCAATATTTTGTGCTCATTTTTGGTGGGTAGATATATATATATATATGTTATCTAAAACTTTCATGTTTTGACCAAGGTTCGGATGCCACTTTAAAATAGGGTTTCCAAGTCAGTGATGTTGACAGGTCAGAATTTGACACACTTTCGCAAAATTGCAATATCTTGAGTTTTGGTTATGAAAATTAGTGGAAACCAACTTGGGATGAAAGATAACACAAAAATATAACTCTGGACACAAAAATCATGCTTAGATCAATTTTCTACATTGAGTTATGGTATTTCAAATCTCAGGGCAGAAACATCAAATTTCTAGAAAATCAAGCCTCTTAGGGTTTAGGTCTCCTATTTGTGTTATATCAGGTTTTGGTTATATTTCCTTGCTTGGTTGTGTTTCAAACTTAAATATCAAGACTCCATCATCCTTCAAGATCATCAAACTCAAAGATAACAACATACAACAACATCTCATATTATTCATAATCAAAACAGCCCCTACGTTTCCAACTATAACGCATTTTCGGTTTGATTTCGATTCTTGATTTTTGAGGGGCTTAAGGGGTGTGTTGGGGGATGTTTTGAGGGATATTAGATACAAGGTTTAGAGATTTTACTTACATGTTTGGGAGATCAAAAGATGGTGGAGGATGGATTATGACTTAGCTTTAAAACCATGG
>JAOTRH010147323.1:0-13475 GCA_034768845.1 Heliamphora exappendiculata | reverse complement strand
CCACCTCCCACCCCCCACCAAGCACAGATGAGCCTGAGCCTTTTAATTATTAATGATCCTGGAGATTTTATTTAGTATTGAGGTGAAGATGTGCTCACGAAAAACGACTGCTTGGTTTAATTAATCCATATTGTTATCTCTCAACTGTTGCAGCGGGACATGTTTTTTGAGTTGTTTTACTTTTCAGTGTAAACCTGACTTCTTTCTTTGGCTCTTTTTCCAGCACAATGCAAGGGGTACATTGTCAATGGCTAATAGTGGTCCCAATACTAATGGAAGCCAGTTCTTCATTACTTACGCAAAGCAACCACATCTCAATGGACTGTACACTGTGTTTGGCAAAGTGATTCATGGGTTTGAAGTCCTTGATCTTATGGAAAAGGTATTATTATTATTTTATTATTATTATTATTATTATTATCTTCTTGCTTGGTGAAGTTTAGGCTGGGAATATAATTCAAATCAACAACATAGTATCTATTTATTAACAATGATTGTTGACATTGGTTATTTTTCCTTAAAGGCTATTTTCTATTTGCCATGAATTATGTCACATGGATTCGGGTACGGTGGTCTGTGCGGTTATGTGTCTAAGTATCGAATTTATCTAATTTTTATATCATGAACTTTGGGACATGGAAAAATATTTATATTTATCAATATATTTCTTTTGTTCCATTGAACATTTCATACATAATATCAAAATTTATACATAGTTTTATAGTAAACTCAAATTACTGAATGTGTTTTCTTGGTGAATATCCAACTAAAAATGTCAAACATATATTTCATACCCATATTTGTGATACGGGTGTCCGGCGCAATACTTTGTACGTTTAAAAGAGTTTATGTAACATAGACCATGAATGTGTGGTTTGTTTCTATGGTGGTTGCAAACTCACTTAGGCATATGGTAGAGAAATTAGTCACTGACCTGTTTCTGGGGTTTTTGCAGACTCCGACGGGACCGGGGGATCGACCCCTTGCAGAAATCCGAATCAATCGCGTGACAATACATGCTAACCCGCTTGCTGGCTAGGCTTCTTCCAGTCAGAGGAGTCAGAAGATCTGTCATGGTAAAGATCTGTCATTAACCCTTAAGTTTCATCTTTATCAATCTATGAAAACTCAGCCAAATTAGTGTTGTCAAAATAGACAAAACTCCTTCTCTCTACTTTTGTAGTGTTTGCTGCGGTTTTTTAGCTGCATTTTTTATATTAAAAGTTGTGTCAAAGTATTTGTTGGTGTGGTGTTTGGTGTTGCTTTTGCTAATAGCTTATAACTTTTTGTTACTAGTTAAGTTGTTATTTTTCTTGAACAATTACAGTTTTTGCTATAAGTTATAATTATTTTTTTCTTCTATAAATAACTAGTTTCAGCTACAAGCTAGCATTTTTTCGAAGCACTCACAGTTTTTACTACAACTTATAATGATAATTTCTTCAGTTATAATCTATAAGCAACTATTTTCATCTCTGTCAAACACCATTGTTATAGCTTTTTGTCGTAGCTAAAAATAACATAAATAAGTTTTGAAAAATAAATTTTGAGAATTTTTATTTGGGATTTTTTAACCTTTTCTTTTTAATACTCAATTTATCATAAGTTCAGTTATAATAGACACCTACCTACTTTCTCTTTTGATGAGTTCCACAAATAATGCCATTTGACCCTTTGTAAATAGCTTAATTGTAGTATTTTTGATGTTGTAATGTGCTAAAATCTCAATTTGGCATTTGCCATTTTGGCCAAATGCCTATCGACGTGCTTATAATTTGTTTGCATTTTAATGTGTGTATGTTTCAGTTTCTTTTTACAACTTATTGTCCCGAAAATGACTTCAATAATATAAACAAAGTTGACATCAATAGTGGTGTTTGGTGTTGTTAAGATAATTGTTTATAAATTATGTAAGGTTTTTTTGGAATAGACAAATAATAAAAAATAATAGAGAGGTAAAATATGCAAAGTAATCAGAAACACAGAACGGAGAGAGACGAGGTTGGGTGAAGGAAAAAGCTAATTGAGTATGGAGTACTTCTAGTATGAACAATGTATCTGGTTATCAGAATCTGATTGATCCGAAAGTCTGGTTATTCCTCCTATTTATAGCACTAAGAGGAGCCATGTTGGAGTTTGGATATGACTCTTTTAAGATATCGAATCGGATCATGAGAGGCGATAACGGAGAATCAAGAGATTCTATCCGATAATCAGTCAAGTAATGTTTTACTCCAACTCAACTAGGTCGGCCAACAGAAGCTCCAAGGGCACTCAACCAGCTCGGGTTAAGTACCCGACCCACTCGGGTCGAGTGACTGGGGGGTCACTCAAGTGGGAGGGTCTGTATGACTCGACAAATCCTTTCCTTAGCCACCAAACCACATGTCTCCCAATGTCTCGTGCAGGATTGTACTACCATTGTCTTCATTGTCTCTAGGACAGTCTTTCGATTATCAGAGGAATCTATAATCATATAGTATGTGCTATATCTTGATTGTTCAGTATGTGCTGAGCCACATAGTCAGTGTTATGTCATCATGATTAGGTAGTCAGAGCTACATTACAGTCTGTGCTGTCTTCAAGAACCGTGTCGTGGTAATAATACAGTATGTGCGGTCTTCATGGTATGTGCCATGGCAATAATACAGTCTGTGCCGTCTTCATGGTCTGTGCTATGGAAGGTCTTCATGGTCTGTGCTATGGAAGGTCTTCATTTGTAGTCAGGGTTACGCTTCACAGTCTGTGCTATGGAATGTCTTTGGCATCTGCATGATGAACAACGATATTAGTTGGCCGAGTTATAGGGGTTCCAGTAACTAGAATCCCCAGTAACTCGAGTAGGTCAAGTTTGGGTCTTCTTGTAACTTGAGTAACTTGGAGTTGTATGTCTGATTTACTGATGGAGTAAAATTGGGTCTACTCGGGCAACTCGGGTTACTTGAGTAACTCGAGTGGTCGAGTCTTTTGGGCTTCTCAAACATGCTTCTACTTTATTGATTGTGTCATTACCCGAGTACCTGGGTTAGAGTAGTCGGCACCAGCTAAGCTGCAGAATACCCAAGTTACTAGAGAGGCGAGTAGCTCGGATCATAAGTGACTCGAGTTATGAGTAGACGAGTTGCTCGAGCCATGAGTGACTCGAATTATGAGAAGTATTGTACTAAAGCTACTAGAGGGTTGAGTAGAAGTATTGCACCCAAGCTAGTTGAGGGTGAGCAGCTCGGATCATCTTTGGCTCAAGTCAACCGGTCGAGTAGGTGTTAAATTGGTGACATGTCTTCGAGACTCCTTTAGGACAGTCGAGACCCTAGTTCTTGTAAGCTGAGATGTCGCATAGGTTAAGCCGAGCACCATGTGGTAACTTTCGAACCGTTTGCTTGTACCGTTTAGTTGAACTATACATCGGGATCTTAAGCTTGAGTAACACGTGTCTTATTTCATTGATAATATTCTTTTTAAATCAACTACAAATTATAGTTGAAAAAATAACAATTATAACTTAATACAAATGTTGTAAGTGCTTGACAAAAAAATTATTACTGAAATTAATTACAAAAAGTTAAAAGTTACTCAGGAATAATGCCAAACACTATCAATAAGTTATTAGGGTTGACTGAATAAAAGGGTTGATACGAGGATGCAATTTTAATCATGAGTTTGTAGATAAAACATGTGAGACAATTACCTTCAAAGATAGCCCCGTTTGGGCTAAATTTTGTAAATTTAATTTATTTTTTTTGTCTTTTTTGCATTTTTTTCATTTTTTGATTAAAGTTTGTATTTTTTTAAATTGTCTCGATAAGATAAATAAAAAAAATAAAAAAATTTCATTAAAAGATGAAAAAAGTTAAAAGACAAAAATAAACAATATAAAATTTAGCTTATTAGTTTATTTTGATTTGTTTTTGTTTTTCTGAATTTTTTATATTTTGATAAAAAAATTATTTTTTAATTTGTCTCGTTGAGAATAGTTAAAAATGTATAATAGATTGATTAAATAATAAATTTTTTTTATTAAAAATAAAAACAAACAAAATAGAATAAACAAATATCTCTAATACGGTAGGATTCGTGCTTGTGACATAACTCAATTAACATTTTCATTATTGACAGTTGAGATTTTTTACTTGTATTTGTCATTCTTACTTTTAACGAATCACATCTACACAAATTGACCGTCAAAATTAATAAATAAATGTTATTCTTTACAACATTACTTTAAAATTCTAAAACTTGCCTATTGCATTCAAATAGCCTTTTCTAAAAAAAGAAAATAATAATTCTTACGTCATACAATTAATTTGGTTAGTATCTATACTATTATTGGTCCGTTTGGATAATTTTATTTATTTATTTATTAATTTATAAATTAAAAATAAATCACATCGTTTGAGTAACTAAATAAGATAAAAACAAAAAAATATATAAATAAATAAATAAGTTCGTTTGAATAGTTAAATAAGCAAATAAACTGACTTATAAATCAAATAAGCTGACAAATAAATAAATCACAAGTCACCTAAACGAAGTGGTTTAAATGAGATTTAGCTCATTTGTTAATAAGCAAATAAATTAATAAACAAATAAGTAAGATTTATCCAAACATATGCCATTATAGGAGGAAATTAACACATGTTTTTATAATATATATTTAAAAAATTAATATTACACACACACACACACACATATATATATATATATATATATATATTCCAAAAAAACCATTCTAGCTATTTTATTTTTTATGAATTAGTTAAGGTTGGATTGGTAACTACCTTAAAAGTTAATTTTTTTATATTTTTAGCTAAAACGGTAAATTGAGTCTAAAGTATGTTGTTTGGACAGTTTGATAACTTAGTTTTTAAGCTAATTTTTTTAAAATTGGTTGTTTGAGTGAAAAGTTAGTTTTTATGTTTTTTATTCAAAATGGATAATTTTATCCTTCTATATATTTAATATTAATAATTATATGTAATTGATAGTAGTAGTAAATAAGTTATAAATAATATGTATTATTGTATTTTAAAAATAGTAAAAGTTTAAATATAATATTTTGAGAGTTTATATTTTAATTTTACTTTTTAACTTTTTAATTTTTTTGTTTTTTTATCAAATTTAATTTTTTAACTAAAAATATAAAAATATAAAAAAAAAACAAAATTTTAAACTTGTTGCCAATCTGGCGGTAAAGTGACTTAAGATCACATCATATTTCTTACTAAATTACAAAATAACTCATACTAAATCACAAAATTACTCACGGTTGAATTTTATAAATAGATACGAAATGCGCTCATAAACAAGAAAATAAATTTTAAAATTTGACATTAACACCAAAAAGTTATCCATGTGGATGATTTTTTCCCCCCAATTAATTGTTTTCATTGCGGAACAGTTTCTCAACAAAAATTAAAATGTTGAGTTTTAATTTGCTTAATTAATAAATAAAGTTAGTGTTGCCATTAATAAAAATAAATATATTTTTCATTAAATTATTAATTTTAAAAAGTGATAATTTATTATAAATTTAATACGTGGATGAAAGTTGTTTGGGCTCAAAACAATAAAAAGGCCAAAAAGTATTTTTTTTAATTGAAAAAAAAGGCTAAAGCTACATATTACATAAGCCAAAACTCTATTGCCAAACAAGTAAATATTTTCCTAACCTTTCTTTTTGTTTTTCTTGGTTTAAGGCTTTGTTTGAGATAGCTTTTTCTGTAGTTTTTTTTTGTCTTTTTTATTATTTTGATCTGAATTTGTATTTTTTGATTCGTAGTGATAAAACGAATATAAAAGTACAGCCGTTTTGACTAGAGTTGAAAAAAATCCACTAAAGATGAAAAAAGCATTAAAATGGCTTTTAAAGGTTTTTTTTATATGGACTTTTTTTATTTTTTTCAATTTTTTTTTTACTTTTTTAGTTACTTAGAGAAATCTAAAAAGTATCTTATGTTTGAACAAGCATTACAAATATCATTAAATACCAAAAAAGCCATATACAAAAGCTTAAAAAAAAAACTATCTCAAACAGAGCCTAATCAGTTAAAAGACAATAAAGCTCTGTTTGAGCTCTCTACAATTTGCCTCCAAAAACTTAAAATCCAAGCTTTTAAGTTGTAAAGTTTGGTATCTCACAAAACTTAACTAACTTTTTTTCAAGAAAAAAAAATATTCACATTAAGTAATTTATTTATTTGAATGAAATATCTATAATATATGTTTAATACAAAAAGTTAACTTTATTCTTAAAAAAACTGAACTATTATTTCAAATATTACAATTTTAAAAAAAAAATAAATATATTAAAATTTTCAACATAAAGTTAAAATATAATTTTTCCCCAATCCACTAAACTTTATAACTTTTTTAAAAACTAAACCTTTAAAAATCTAGACAAATTTAAATACAATTTTTCGTTTTTACTCAGTACACTTATTAAATAAATTGAAAACTTGTACATAAATTTATAAAATATTTGCATAAATTTATAAAATATACTTATAAATTTATAAATAATTTGTATGTGGTAAATTGCTAATACCATAAATGGTGTTTGGGAACATTATTACTAGTTGTTTTCAACTTATTATTATTATTAATTTTAACTATAAGTTATAAATTTTTATAAATACTTATAATTTATGCTACTATTTATAATTATTATTTTTTTTATTTTAATTCCATATTACAATTGATAAGCCATCAATAACTTTGTCAAATACTACAAAAAAAAAAAAAAAAAAAAATGCCATTTTCAAACTCTCTCTCTCCTAAACAAGGAATCAACAGTACTACAATTTTAAAAAATAATTTTAAAATTTTATTCAAAATCTAAAATGAATGAATTAGATTGGAGGTGTTTGTTCAGATTTTTGTTATTAATTTTTAATTTTATATTATTAATTTTAGTTATAAATTATAATTTTTTAAAAAAATTATAACTTCTATTATAATTTTTAATTATTTTATTTTTATTTTAATTACAAATTATAAATTTTATTAAATATTTATAACTTCTTCTATAAACAATAATCTATAAATTACAAGTATTAACGTTCCAAACACCCTCGCTTACTACGTGATTTTTACATACTCAAGTAAATATGATTAATTCATTTCAAATTGCAGGTAAAATTTTGAAAATATTTTTGTGAGAATCTACACTTTCTCGGGATTGGCATTTTTTTGTACTTTTGCAGTCTCATGTTGGTTTTGATACTTTTAGGATTTGAATTATTGCGCTAGTTTTAGTTATCACAATTATTTATGGGTGTCTCAATTATTTATCGGTGGTACGTAGTATTGTTGAAATTAATAATTTATATATTATAATTTATAATAAAAATTATGAGTGTTTAATAAAAATTATAATTTATAATTGAAATAAAAAAAAATAATCATAAATTATAACAAAAATTGTGAGTGTTTAAATTTTTTTATAATTTATAACTAAAATTAGTAGCAGAAAATTAAAAACAAAAAATTAGTGAACAATTCAATTTATAAGTCGTTTACTATTTTTCATCAAGTATAAAAAATTTTAACAAGTAAGGTCCATCCGCATAAAAATTTTAACGCGCATGATCTTTTTGGACAAAAATACCATAAACAGATAAATTTATCTGTATTTTTTCAAAATATGTATAAAAAATATAGATAAATTTATTTATATTTTATTAAAAGTACGTGTAAAGAATAAAAATATATTTATCTGTTTTATTGAAAGTACGTATAAAGAACACATATAAATTTATCTGTGTCTTTTCAAAACATGTATAAAGAATACAGAAAAATTTATTTATCTTGTTGAAAGTACGTATAAAGAACACAAATAAATTTATCTGTGCATTTTCAAAATATGTATAAAGAATACAGATAAATTTATCTATTTGTATTATCTATGTTGATATGTAAACATATAAATTTATCTGTTTATATAGTATTTTTAAAAGAAATCATGCAATTAACTTTGTGCGTTAAAATTATTATTAATAGACCTTACACATTAAAATTTATTTTTTTAAAATTTTAACTTAAAATTTCAATTAAAAATTACTAATTATAATTTTACCAAACACTTCCATTTAAGGATCAACAATAAGTTTGATTGACATAGTTAGTTATGTTCAGCTATATTGACATCTATAGTCACCAATTAAATTACATGGGGATTAATATTTAATTAATTTAATTTAATTTTTATATTTATATTTAATAAAATTATAAAATAAACAGTTCACATTAAGCCAACTTTAAAGTAATTTTAATAGGCTTTTTTTTTTAAATATAAAAAACTTGTTATGCGCTATTTAGCTTTTATTATACTTAAAATGCCAACAAACTCTCTAAAAAGTTTTGAGTTTTGATTATCTTCTTTTTTAAAGCTAAATTTAATTAACTACTCTACATAATTTTTCAAATTATGAAAAAGAGCAATATATATTATTATTATTATTATTGAAAGTGTAAATGTGTGGTTAAAATGGATAAATACATAAAAAAATTAAAAAAAAAACTAATAGTCAAATTCAAATTTGTACCTTTTTATACTTTTTACCCGTCAAAGTGATTGATGGTGTTCTAAATGGTACAACACGGTGTGATGAACAATTATTTGGTGCTTCCATTGTATGGTTAAGAGATATGGCCCCATTTGCGTGATGTTTTTTATTTGTTTATTGATTTATAAATTAAAAAATAAATTATATTATTTAAGTAATTAAATAAATTAAAAATAAAAAAATAAATAAGTAAGCAAAAAAATAAATAAATTCATTTAGATAGCTAAATAAGTAAATAAACTGGTTTATAAGTTAAATAAATTAGTTTATAAGTAAATAGGTAAACAAGTTCATTTGAGTAACTGACTTATAAGTCAATAAGCAAATCGCAAGTCGCCCAAACAAAATTACTTAAATGAAATTTGTCTTATTTGTTAATAAGCAAATAAGCCAATAAGCACCCAAATGGGGCCATGTCCTCTATGACATAATTGCTTATTTATTTATTTAATATTTTTTTTTTTTTTAGTAAAAAAAATTATTTAGTCAAATTATTATACTTTTAGACTTCTCTAATCGAAACAAGCTAAAAAAGTAAAAAGATTTAATCAAAATATTAAAAAATTCAAAAAAGACAAAAATAAGTTAAAATAAGCTAATAAGTCAGATTTTATGTTACTTATTTTCGTATTTAGTGGACTTTTTTCTTCTTTTGATCAAATTTTTTTACCTTATGAGTTTATTCCATTGAGCCGATTCAAAAAAGTAAAATAATTTAGTCAAAAAATTACAAAAATTCAAAAACGACAAAAATAAGTAAAATTTGTAATATTTAGCCCAAACAGAGCCATGGTCATGGTCATGTGGTGCGATAAGAGAGGTATAATCTCTTAGTACCACAAATTTTTTAGAGTTATACAATTACATAGAGTTCAATCTTAAAAATAAAGAATTCTAATAATAGTGTAAATTTTAAAATGTTTGTGCCACGTGAATCAGGTAATATGCGACTCCAAGTTTAGTTTAGTGGTCAAATCTTAGAACTTAATGATTTAATTCCTTAAAGGTCTCTCATATAAAAATTTTAGATACTATTAATGCTTTGAAGTTAGTTCATATAAGATTTTATCTTAATTTTAATTGAACACCTGCTAGTGAACCGTGAGATTAATTTTTAAGAATTAATCAAAATTCATGTAAATTGTCCCAAGAATCATGAGATATATATATAGGGAAAAAAAAACACACACACACAAGTAACATGGCTCTTTGGGCTTTTCGTTTACAAAGATAGTGTTTGGTATTTAATAAAAATTGTAGTTTGTAATTAAAATAAAAAAATTTATTATAAGTTATAGTAGAAATTTAAATTGAAAGCGACTAATCTGAAAGGTTTGGTTCGATGAAAAGTAATTAGTTCGATCAAAACGAATAATAGAAATGATACAAAAAAAAAAAAATTTGGTTAGATCAAAAGTAATAAATGTGGTTGTATCGGATGTAATCATTTTGGTAGTCAAAGTACCTCATTACATGTTTAGGTATATGAGTCTAAGTTTGAACTAGGTTTTTTTTTAAAAAAATTTGCTTAAATTTGTTTTTAAAAGCTCATTGGTTTGGCCTCAAATGGCTTTTTTCACACTTTTTTATATTATTTTTTATTAAAAAAAAGTCAAAAAAATCAAAAAACTATAAAAAAAAAAAAACTAGTCTAAACACAAATTAAAAGAAATGAAAATAAAGTAGCACACAAGCTAAGGGAGATGCAAATAAAGTAGCGCACACGTTAGCACAATATGCTCTTAGAATCCCGAACCAGGTATTTTGTGACTCGTTTGATAACACTATATGGATTGAGTGGGATTAATAGTGATGTGTGATTCATAATGAGGTGGGATTAATTTTTTTATTTTTGATTCGAGTAAGATCAAATAACAGATTAGATAAATTCATATTTGATTTGGGTGGGATTGAATAACGTTTGATAGGACTATAATAGTAAATTTTCAATATTACCCTTATATTAATATTATATTTAACATTTTAATATTTCTTATTATTTTTTAAAATTTTTAAATTCACTCTTTATTCTAATTTTTTATAATTCCACACCTCTCTTCTCATTAAGTTTTTTCTCATTTGGCGGACTAACAATCCATCCGAATAATTAATCTAGAGATTTTTTTATACAAACAAACATCAAATTAAACTATATTCTAGATTAATAGTCAAAACAAATTATTAATCTGCCGAAACAAACGATGCCTTAGAGTATTGACTTCTCAACTTGAATTCAGGAGGTAGTCATTTTTTATTGTACTTCTCCAAGACAAATGCTAATAAAACTTATACTTATTGAAAAATAAAAAGTGGTAAAGATATTACTGCATAGTAATAAAGTGAATTCAACAATACTACAAATTCAAAAATTTACCTAAAAAATTATTAAAAATTAAAAATTAAAATTTAATAATACAAATTTACTTGTAGTATGACCTACATAACACACAATTAAATTTAAACTATTTATTTTGAATTTGAAATAAAATTCTTGACAACGTTTTTAAGTATATAACATCTTTGAAAAGTGAATTTACATTGCTCAATGCAGAGCCACCATATTTTTGGCACGACATGTTAATTCGATTCGAATCCTACGCGAAGTAAAAAAGTTCGAATTAATTATATATTTTTCAACATAAAGTTAAAAATGACCCGGCTCGATAATACGTTTAATAAATAAGTTGGGTTAGTGTTGAATTCGTATAACTCAAAAAGACTTATCTAATCCGTTTAATTTTTTGCAAACTTTTTTTTTATCAACTGTTTAGATTTTGGGGTTCTTCTCGTGTGGATCCATGTTTTTTTTTAATCAAATTATTTAATGTCTTTTGCATATTGTTTGAAATTTTTTATTTTGTTATAATTTATTTGATTTTATAATTAAAACATGTATAGAATTAAAAATATGAACATATTATTAAATAAATTGTTAAATAATTATTAAATAATTTGTAAATAGATTAACTCATTTACAAGCATATAGTATTAGTATCATGATAAATAACACGATTAACTAAACGAGTGTTATTAGTGTTAAAAAAAATTTAATACAAATTTAATATAACAACACGATATAATACGATATAATGTCCATCGCTATATAGGTCGACCTAGGCTGCCACATTAATCAATTTTGAGCCGAAATTCGATTTAAATAATAGTATTCTCACCTTGTTAGTGTTGGATCTAATCTATGACTTAGAAATATGACACATTGGCAGTACATAACTGTCGGTCAAACTTCAGGCGATGGATACTGTTGAGCCTAGCTTAAAATTAGTCTATAAATTCAATTATTGGAATAATTTATTTTACTATTTTTAGTGTGCAAATTGTACATAAAAAAATAAATTGAGCAAATATTCATGACGTATTTAAGAAAATTGTATTTTTATTAAAATAAATAAATAATAAATAGATGACATTGTTTATTTTTTTAAAATTAAATATAATTTTTTAAACATATCAGTTCGTGTTAATTTTCTACATGAATAATCTACATACTTAGAACAACAAATGAATCTGATTATCAAAATTAACCCATAATAAGCCCAACAATACCGATCCAGTCCCCCGAGATGAAAAGTGTACGGGGTCGACCCCTAAATTATATTTATTTGATAAATTATATCTAGTCCGACCGAACCTGCCAATGAACCTGCACCTATAAGAGTGAATAAACGTGAGTTAGCCGGTGGTCACTCGTTGGAGGCCACTCTAATAATAAAGTTAGAGAATGTTTATGAGAGAAAACTAAATAAATTGGTAATTTTTACTGGGGTTTCTTCTTATTGAATTATTGAAATCTTCTCCTTTTGGAGGATGTTTATCCCTGCTTCAAGCTAATCATTGTTCTTCTTGACAATTAACCATGCAAAATGGCTCTCCCTTTGTTAGCGGCGGCAATAGACTTTTTGTAAATCAATTACAGTCATATCATCGTTAAAATTATTACCTCACCTGTCTTTTGGGGCAAGACATGTGTATTAAATGCTCCTATGAAACTACAACGCACTCGACAAGTGAAACTCGTCTAGTCAAATCGCATTAAATGTTATTTTATCATGGTCAAGTCACATTAAATGCTGTATTTTTTCGATCAAATCGCATTTAATACACCGTTAGAACTCGAACTCGTATCAGGTGATCGATTTTCGGCCTCAAGACGCCTTGTATGGGCCGAACTCACCGCATTTAGCTAATTCTTTGACCCTTGGATCTTGAGATGCCCCAGTGCTTTTGGAATTCGACCATAACTTTTGTCCCCCCTACTGGGCTCCACCCTCTCGGGTCTTGGCAAGGTCTGTCAGCTATGGAATTCAAGGCCAATCAGGCACGACCTTTGTCCCATGTCCCTTCAAGAAGTAAATACTAAATAATTAACTCTATTTTTTGATGTCTTATGGTATTTGGGTCAGCTTATGCATACCTCAATTAACTTCTGTTAGACCAATTTCGCCGTTTACTTGCGGAGGGTAATTAAAATCGAGGTAAAATATAATTAGTAGTGTAAAATATATTTTTTTAAAAATTAAAAAATAATAATTAATTATGAGTTGTATTTTAGTAACTTGTCTTGGGATAGGTCCCCGCCACTATTTAAATAACTTAATAGATTATATTTTTAAATATTATTAAAATAATAGACATATATACCTTTTATACAATCCAAGATGTTACATGTATTTTGATTTTCAAATGACCATTATTTGCATTAATATATTCATACTATATTGAAAAATATTACCATTTGCATCATTATATACTTCATTGTTATTTTTATTTTTATTTATAATAGTCATTATTTACGTCAATATATCTCTACTATATTCGAGAATATTACCATTTGTATCATTATTTAATTTATTATGATTTTGACTTTCGTTTTATATATGCAACATGTTATGT
>JAOTRH010147312.1:0-13475 GCA_034768845.1 Heliamphora exappendiculata | reverse complement strand
GAGGAGGCGAGGAAGTCGTCGGAACCGAAACCTCGGACCGGAACCAATGGAGATCGCACCGGCGGTGCCGGCGTCTCCAGACGGCGGCGACGGAGACGCTATCAACGCCTCCGTCGACCCCACCGTCCTCAATCCACCCTCTTCTTCCTCCTCGCCTTCTGATTTACCGAAAAAGGAGATTAACAACAACGTGTCGAGGAAGTTCGACGAAGACGACCGAAGCTCACGAGGACGGCCTCAACCAGACTTACCAGATTTGGCCTCCCACAGCGCTGCTGTCGCCACAGTCGCCGCCATCGTCTGTCCTCTAATCAATAAGAAGATATAATATAATAAAATCATATCAGAATAAAATCAATCTAATCAATCTAATATTCTAATCAATCTAAATTTAATATTTCAACACTTGTAATTATTGTATAATTATCTTAAAATATTATGAAGTACTAAATATGCATAATTAAAAGAAAACTCACCATTAGCTGTATGAATATAAATTGTTTTTAATATTAAAAATCTTAAAAACTTAAATGAACAAAAAGAAAACTCAATTAATAAGAACTAAAATCAAATCAAATCCATTGAACTAGGTCTTGTTTGGTTCGTTGGACAAGGGGATATGATTTGACAAAAAAATATGTAGGTCTCATATGTTTAGTTTTTGTCTTGTCGGACTCCTAATCTTGTGTTTGTATTGCGGGATTAGGACTAATAATTCGGTGAATGCCGAATTACTAATACCTCACCCATGATATTAATAATACCAGAGCCCATGTTTATTAGTATTAGGTTTCAAATTATATTTTTTTCTTATTTAACGATAAAATATCACCCTATAAATCTTATCATATTCTTTATTTTACCATAACCAAATATGAACTAATTTTTTTACTGTACATATAATTCATTCTATAATTTTTTGGTATTAAAAAAATAAATGGAACCCATAATATTATTTATCCCTCTTATCTTATCCAATCTCATCCGAAATACCAAACGAGCCATATATGTATAATAAGATACATACACCCAATAAAAATTAAAATTAATATAAGCTCAATAAAATATGATTATCAAAGAAACCAATTTTATGTAACTAGCAATGTATAAAAAAATACATATTTGAAATTTCTTAGATATAAAAATATATACTAAAAATATAATTAAAATATAGCAAATCAGGCATAGCATGAGTACATTGCTAGTTATTATATAAAACAAAACACTGTAATTTCTTTAACTCTCAAAGTCCCACGTGAATTTCTAAGATCTTGAATATTTTAATATTTAAAAACTATGCGGCTCAATTAGATTGGTCCAAATTCTAATTTTATTTCTTTTTAAATTTGAAATTTATATAATTTTATCATTTATTGATTCAAATTACTTTCTTTCCTAATTATATTTGAAACAAAATTATGTAACACAATTTGAATGGTCTAAATCATTCAATCCTTTTAAAATTTGGAATTTGATATAAACTTATCATTTAGGTTCAAATTACTATACTTTTAAGAATATTTTGTATTAAACAATTATGTGGCATAATCACATAATTTGATTGGTCCAAATTCATCATTTTTATATTTGAAATTAATATAATTGTATTCTTTGATGAATCAAAATACTATAATTTCAAAAATATTCAGAACAAAAATTTATGTGCCACAACTTGTTTGCTCTTTATTATTTAATCTTTTTAAAATTTGATATAAACTAATCATTTATTGGCTCAGGTTACTATCTTTTCAAACAACATTTGAATAAAGGAAAGTGGCACAATTTGATTGCTCCAACATTTAACAATTATAAGTTTTGATTTGATTGGTTCAAATTAATATCTTTTCAAGTTGTAAAATTTGTTTAATGCTAATACTATTCAATTATTATGAGGTACTATTTGATTGGAGTAACTTAATTATTATATATAAAATATTTTTATTTATAAAATATCTTATGTCAAAACAAATGAAAACTTATTTTAAAACAAGTTTAAAAAATGAAACTTAGACTTCGTTCGTTTCAATGTAAAATAATTTTTTATGAAAATATTTTCTTTGTAAAATATTTTTGTAAAAAAATTATTTTACCATTTTTATTTTCTAGTGGTCGGTTGATACATAAAAAATATTTTCAATATAAAATTCTTTATTGTTAGATTGAAATAAGATATTTTTCACAATAAAGTTATGATAAATAGTTGGATATGGTTCAATACTTTTTGGAGCTTCGTTACTTTTTGGGATAACTTTTCATATAATTTTTTTCATTAATTTTTTTGTTTTTTTATTTTTTTTATTTTCTTGATCTAGATTTTGTAATTTTTTATCTATCATTATAAAATAAATCTAAAAATATATGTTATTGTGTCTAGAGTTGCAAATGAAAGTTTAAAAATATTATTGTTTGAACTAACGTAAAAAAAATTCATTAAAATGAAAAAAAAAACATAAAAATCTTATTTAAGGCTTTTTTTTGTCTTATGTAAGTTTTTTTAAACAAAAAATTAGTCATTTATTTTTACTTTTTGATTTTTTATAATGAGAAAAATTTTAAAAAGTGTCATTATTTGAACTAATGTAAAATAAATACTCACTAAAGATGAAAAAAGCCTTAAAAAGGCTTTTTTTTGTTTTATATGAATTTTTTTTATAAAAACAAATTAGTCATATATTTTTACTTTTCTGATTTTTCATAACGAGAGAAGTTTAAAAAGTATCACAATTTTAACTAATGTAAAAAAATTTACTAAAAACAAAAAGTCTTAAAAAGCCTTTTTAATGCTTCTTTCATCTTATATGAGTTTTTTTTATAAAAAAATAGTTATTTGTTTTTACGTTTCTAGTTTCTCGTAACAAAAGAAGTTTAAAAATTATAACATTGTTTGAACTAACATAAAATAATTTCATTAAAGACAAACAAAACCTTTAAAAGGTCTTAAAGTGACTTTTTAAGATTTTTTTGTCTTATATAAATTTTTTTTAAAAACAAATCTAGTCATTTGTTTACATTTTTTATTTTTCATTATGAGAGAAATTTAAAATGTATAATTATTTAAACTAACGTAAAAAAATCATTAAAGACGAAAAAAGGCATATAAATAAACTTTAAAAAATCTACTTCAAATAGTAGTCCCAATCGTCTTTGACTTATATATTTTCGTTTTAGAAATCGACAAAGAAAATCTCCAATTTTAAAAAAGAAATCTGATTTAAGACACATTTCTTAAAAAACGAAAAATAACTTACTAATTTATTAAAAAAAAAATATTTTCATCTTATAATATAAAATATTTTACTTAAAAAATTATTTTACCTAGTTTTTATTAAACGAACAGTGAAGAATAGATAAAATATTTTACTAGAAAATATTTTTAAATATTCTTCACTATTCGTTTAACAAAAACTATTATTTGGTGCTCTTGAAATATTATGAGACAAATTTACGTAGTATTTTTACTTAATATAATAATAATAAATTTTACAGTAAGAATTTAATAATTTATTTTTATTAAGTGATTAGAAGATAAATAATAAGTCACATTATTTAAGTTAAGATAATTTATTTATTGAGAATATTTTATTAAATTGCTTAAATGACACATTGAGAGTATGTAATAATTTGCCCTCAAGACCTGACATCATGACTGGTCTCCGGGTCCATAAATTAGGACCACCACTAAAATCTGTTGGAAATATGATGGGGAGATCCCAGTGGTGGATTCGTAATTTTTTTGTTTGAGAGGGACAATTTAAAATTTAAATTTTATAAATTAAATAAGAATTCAAACTGTCAATATATATTATTTATTTTTAATAATCTATTTTTTTCAAATTCTTAAATCACAAAAATAAAAAAATAATATATGATACTATTTTTGACAAAAATACATGCAGATACGTGAACTTTTCATTTATCACCACTTGAATATTAGTTAAATGTTCTAAAAATAGTATTCATGCCGTTAGGTCATTTTTTCTAATAATTTTCCTCAAGTGTTGGCAATTCTGTGACTCATATCATCTTGTTCAAAATTTTGCTATTCTGGTGTTATTCTGTGATATAATGCACTTGTGGTGGTTGAAAGTTTCTTCGTAGAATTGATGAGGAGAATAACAGTTTTACTTCACAAATTCCTGGCATTCAGCATCAAAGTGGAATCTCCATCAGGCTTGACCGCTCGAGCGGTCCATAGACCGATCAAGCGATTTATCTCGAGGACAATATTTATGTTAGTTAGGGTTAGCAGCCTTAGGGGATATATACACTATTTTTCTGTTTACGAAAGTGGTTACTGCGAGTGTTTTAGTTTTGTTTGTTTTTTGAAAGGCTGGGATAAGACATTGAGGGAGAGTTTCTAAGAAGGAATTGGAGATCCCATTGTAGCTTAATACTGTTCAAGATTATCGCCAGTTTATCATCTTCATTATCAAAAGTCAGCACTTGAGGGGAGTCTCAAGTGACAAAGTCCGTAAGAGGATTTCTGCGACAAACAAGCACTGGATTGGCTCACGAGAATTCGGCAAGAAGACGGGTAGTCTTAGGTTAAGGATTCGACTGGTGTAGTAAGGCTTTTCTTTTAACCAAACTCATATATAGTGCTTATTTTCTTGGACTAGGAATAGTCTCGTGGTTTTTACCCTTATTGGGGTTTTTCACGTAAAAACTCCGTGTCTCATTGTCTATTGGTTGGTTTGCTTGTGAGTGTGTTTGTTATATCCTTGTTGATTATCAATAACTAAGGTTTTTCAATTGGTATTAGAGCGGGTTGTTTGCGTAATCCTTATTTCCTTGTTTTTGATTTGCATACATGAATTTTTTGAAAGAAGGTGCATCTACCGGTAGACCCCCACTCCTTGATGGGACTAATTACTCGTTCTGGAAACTTCAAATGAGAGCTTTTCTTAAGTCCATAGATGAAAGGGTATGGTTGGCCATCACTGAGGGGTATAGTTATCCTACCATGACTGTTGATGAGAAAACTGTCCCTAAGCCATCGGCTAAATGAGATAGAACTGATTTTGAGAATGCTTGATGAAACAGTAAGACTATGAACACTATCTTTAACGGGGTCACTCCGGAGGAATTTTGTAAAATAAGCACTTGTGACCTGGCTAAAAAAGCGTAAAAAATATTGAAAATCACTCATGAAGGAACGCAAACAATAAAAATCTCTAGACTTCAACGTCTGACCACTAATTTTGAAACTTTACGCATGAAAAAAGATAAAAAGTTTGATAATTTTTATGCTAAGTTAAGTGACATTGTGAATGCTTCTTTTTATCTTGTTGAAAAGATCCCTAATTCAAAAATTGTACGTAAAATATTGAGATTTCTTCCCGAACGTTTTCAATCAAAAGTCACTGCAATAGAAGAAAGCAAAGATATTGATTCTATTACAGTGGAAAGCTTGGTTGAAAACTTGCAAACGTATGAGCTGAATTTTCAAAATCATAAATCTTCGAAAAATTTGGCTTTCAATTCAGCTCAAGGGTTTGCAAGTGATTCTGATGATAAGTTTAATCCTGAGATGATGGCTATGTTTGTCAAAAAGTTTAAAAAGTTTTGGAAAAATAAAAAATCAAATCAGGAAGACAAATCACAGAAGCGATTCGAGAGTGACAAACCCAAGAATGGTCCTAAAATCTTTGACAAAATGGGCAAAAATCTCAAGGTTCATGCCTCCAGTGTTATGAGTGCAAAGGTTTTGGACACATTGCTCAAGAATGTCCAAACAAATTGAAAAAGAAGCAGAAAGTGTTCATTGTAACTTGGGATGATAAAAGTGAACCTGAGTCGAGTGATGACAATGAGGATTAGTAAGATGATCACAATATTATAGCTTTTACTGCTTCTGTTCATTCTGATAATAATGTTAATGATTTGAACGAGTCTGTGGATAAGGATGTGAAAGAAGAGGATAATTTCCAAAATGTTGACGGAGAAGACAGTGATACTCTCCAAGGAGCTTACAATAAGCTTTATAAGGAGAGCTATGTGTTGATTAAAAAATGTGCTAAACTTGCTTCTCAACTTAAAACCTCTAAAAGTGAGAAAGAAAAACTTGTGCAAGAGCTTCTTATAGCTCCAGCAAAAGAAGAAAAATTGAAAAATGAATTGAATATCTTGTGCATTAACTTGGAAAACTGTAAACAAGATAAAGAACGATTCATGTTGTTAAATGATGATAAGTCTGCTAAATTGTCTGAGTTAGAATATCATATCACTGATCTTGAAAAAGAGTTGAATCATGGCAATGCTACTCTTAAGCGTTGGAATGCAGGGTCATGTGCTTTGGATGGACTTCTTGGTGATCAAAAGACAGCTAGTGACAGAGCAGGCTTGGGCTTTGCAAGTACCTCAAATCAATCCACTGGGAAGCAAAAAGAACAAGCAACCCCGACATTTGTGAAAGCTAAGCAGACAATGAGATGAAAGGAAATGAGGAAGAAAAAGTGAAGACAGAAGGAACAAGTACGACAGGTAAGGCCACCTTACAACGTGGCTAGGTAAGAAAGCCTAACTCTTCTCCAACCTGGTGTCTTACAACGTACCTAAAATCTTTGTTTGTTTCTACATCTGGTGTCTTGCTATTTGCTGTGGTTGGCTGGTCCTCTCATGTAACTTTGACTATACATTCATACCTAATTCTATTATGTACACCTCTGGTGACTTGGGTTAGACTAATTTTACATATTTTAGAGTCTTCTGGTGTGTGATTTCTCATTCCGTATCAGCTATACATGATTGCATCAAATGAACTATAGACAACCCTTATATGCTTTAAAGATAAATGTCTATCTAGTCTGGGCATATTTTTGTTCTGTTGTTCGAGAAAATAGCTACCTATGCACACCATGCTTTTTCGTACGTCATAGTGTGTAGCTGCCTCAGTTTGAGTGCCTATATGTGTTTGTCTATAAGGAAATTGCTACCTATGCGAACTTTATTTTTTCATTCGTATTAGTGTGAAAGCTGCCCTTGCATTTGTGGCTATCTTAAAAAAAGTTGACTTTGAAAATGGCTACCTGAGCGTGCCTTGCTTTCTCGCACGTCTTAGTGTGGCAGCCGCCAGTGGAACTATGCTCATTTTTGTGTGTGCCTAGACTAAGGGGGAGTTTGTCTGACAAGCTTGTTTGGGTTGAAATGGGATCATTATATGCAATTCTCTATTCTATGGTATAGTTAAAGAATATCGCGCTGTTGGATTCAATATGTGATACAATCTTCTTCCTATGTTCACAACAGTGCACACACTCACATGATAACATAAAAGTCATTCTGAATGTATGCCCTCTTCTATATGAGTGGACTGTGTCACATAGATTCATAGCTTTGCATTTGGGTGTGTCATTGAGCATTGCATCTATATGGGATGGATATCGACATGGTACTTAATTCTTTTCCTGTGTGTCGTCCCCCTTCAATTTTTCTTTGGGTTTTGTTTTATGTTTTTTTTAGTCTTGTTTGTATTAGGTATCTCTGCTTTGTCTGGTCTTGTGAGATGTCTCAGTTTTTTTTGTGTAAGACCGATCGAGCGGTCTTTTGACCGATCGAGTGGTCTTTTGACCGATCGAGCGGTAACTCGAGCGGGCTTTCTCCCCTCTCGGTTCTTTCGTCTGTAATTTTTTACCGAAGGTTGTAATTCACCGCATGATAGACAGATCGAGCGGTCACTCGGGCGGTCATTCACACCTCTTGGTTCTTTTGTTGCTCTTCTGTTTTGGTGTCACAGAGGGGACACCGCTCGAGCAGTCTAAAGACCGATCGAGCGGCCTTCGCGTCTTAGGCCTTTTTCAAATCATGTTTTAGGTTTTTTCTCTCTCATTCAGGTTGGCGTCTCTCTCACTCCTCTCGGCTCCGTCTCCTCTCCCTGGTGATTTTCTCATCAAGTGACGAGCTTTCCGTTGGGATTCTTGCGGGTGTTCTCTTCTCCTATGTATGTCTCTCTCTCTTGTCTCTATTATTCTTGGTCTTGGGATTCGTTTGTTTGTTTAAGAGTTTTCTTTTCTTTTCTTTTTGTTGTTGCTGCTTAGTTCTTTTTTAGGGTTAGTTTTTTGTTTTGTTTTTTTGGGTATTCGGTGTGTTAAGGTTATCTTTTATTTATTTTTAATAATTATTTGGTTGGTTGGTTTTTTTTTTGTGTGTTTCAGGTCTTATGCATTGAGTTTGGTTTCTCATTTCCATATGTGGTTGCCCTAGATTCATGTCTCACCCCTATCGAGCCAAGTCCACTACCCCGGGTAGCATCTCTGAATTTTCTCGTCGGTTTCAATCCAAGTCTTGTCTAACAATCATCTTGCCTCTTTTGCCAAACGTCCCGTTCTTTTGGAACGGAATGTTGTTCTTTGCAATTTTCTGGACAATTCTATTATCGCTTCCTTCCGTGCTCTAAAGTGGGACTCATTGTTATCCTTCTAGTCATCTCTATCGATAAATCTGTTTTTGGTCCGAGAGTTTTATAACTCTCTTGTTGAGGTCTTGTTGAGGTTGACACATTCTCAGGTCATGTCCGTGGTATCAGTTTTACCCTCACTCCAGACACTATTGCCTCTTGGCTTTGCCTCGAGTCTTGACTCGTTGATCCTATCTTTCCTCGCTCCTCTTTCTTTCGTGAGAAATCATTCGATTATGGCCCAACTGCTTCGGCCATATGTGGGTCTACCCGTTCGCGGGTAGCTGGTGTTTTGATCCCCCAACGGGATCTTACCCCAGATTATCGTCTTCTTAATCTCATAGTCTGTGCAAATATTGCACCTAAAGGTCACACATCTAAGATCTCCCAGCCTCACGGCTATTTGATGTGGGCCATTGCTAATCGCCAAGCGGTTGATGTAAGTCTTGTCATGTTTTATGCTCTTGTCAAGGTGGTTAGTGGCAAGTCCTCCCTTGGTCTACCTTTCGGGTTCTTCATCACTCAGTATCTCTGCTCTCTTCGTGTATCCGAATACCATTCTGGGTCTCACCCTGATGATCTTACCTTCCTTCCTAAGCCTATCTCCAAAACCACCCTTAAGTAGAGTTCTTCGCATATTCCCCGGGTTTCTCCTTCTACAGGTCCTTCGGGTGCTGAGCCTACTGACCCCGAGGAGCTGGGTCTTGATCCAGATGTCGATCTGCCTCCCGAGCCCGAGGTTCTTGCTCGTTTGACAAGGATGGAGGCTGAGGTTGGGCTGATACGCGAGGACGTCAATTTTCTCTGCACTGATGTTCAGGGTTTACTTCAGCATGCGCAGATGGTTTGGCAGGAACAGCAGGAATTTATGGCATTCATCTGTGCCCGGCTACCTCCTTCGCAGTGATTTCTCTGCCTCTCCTTGGCAATTTCGTGCCAAAAGGGGGAGAAAATGGAATTTTCTAGTACATAGTATTAAGTTTTTTTTTTCGTTGGAGATACATTGTTGGCTTTTTGGGTATATTTTTTCTTGAGACGTCACATGGAGATATTTTGTTTTGGTGGTATAGTTTTTCCAGATATAGTTGTTTAGCCTTACAACTTTTAGATCTTTTTGGAATATGTTGGATAGATGGTTGGTACAGGTGTGAAACTTTGAATCATATTTTTCTTTGGATATGATTAGATATTTGGACATGGGTGTTGGCATACTTGGATATTGTGTTTTTTGCCCTTTGGTTATATATTCCATTGCCTGAACTTGTTTTTTTTTTTGGTTGATCCATATCTCTTATCTATGGAATCTATTAGTTTTATTGGCCTATCTTGTGTTTGTCACAGAATTGCCAAATGGAAAGATTGTTAGGTCATATTTCCTAATGATCTTCCACAAGTGTTGCAACTCTGTGACCCATATCATCTTGTTCAAAGTTTTTGCTATCCTGATGTTATTCTGTGATATAATGCACTTGTGGTGGCTGAAAGTTTTTTCGTAGAATTGATGAGGAGAATAACAGCTTTGCTTCACAAATTCCTGGCATTTAGCATCAAAGTGGGATCTCCATTAGGCTTGACCGCTCGAGCGGTCTATCTCGAGGACAATTTTTATGTTAGTTAGGGTTAGCAGCCTTAGGCGATATATACACTATTTTTCTGTTTTAAGAAAGTGGCTACTACGAGTGTTTTAGTTTTGTTTATTTTTTGAGAGGCTGGGGTAAGACATTTAGGGGGAGTTTCTAAGCAAGAATTGGCGATCTCATGGTGACTTAATACTGTTCAAGATCATTGCCAGTTCATCATCTTCATTATCAAAAGTCAGCACTTGAGCGGAGTCTTAAGTGACAAAGTCCGTAAGAGAATTTTTGCGGCAAACAAGCACTAGATTGGCTCACGAGGATTCGACAAGAAGACGAGTAGTCTTAGGTTGAGACTTCGACTTGTGTAGTAAAGTTTTTCTTGTAACCAAACTCATATATAGTGCTTATTTTTTTTGACTAGGAGTAGTCCCGTGATTTTTACTCTTATTGGGATTTTTCACGTGAAAACTTCGTATCTCATTGTCTATTGGTTGGTTTGCTTGTGAGTGTGTTTGTTATATCCTTGTTGCTTATCAATAGTTAAGGTTTTTCACATGCTTTTTAAGTAGTGTGTTCAATATTTTGTGTTATTAATAAAAATAAAATTTATATAAAATTATACATGTAAAAAAATCAAAATATTCAATTGAATAGCCTCACAAATGCATGGCCCCACCCTATGAGACCCTAAGCGAAAAATAGCATATACACTTTATGATAAATTAGCTCATGTATTATTATAACACTCTATACTATTATAATAAGGAGAGACTAAGAGTAGTACAAATTTTTGATGAAATCTTCTGTTTTGATAAAGAGTCTAAGCTCATAAAAATAATGCGTAAAATATTTTATTATTGAAAGGGAAAAAATATAAGAAATAATTATTTAGTTCAATTAATAAAGTGAACTCCTAACTGCACACAATTTTGGGTATAGTACATAAAGCAACAAGCACAAAGATTGATATATTATTTTACAAGTATTTAATGCGTATAGAAATATATTAAGCCTCTACTTGGTCTAATTTTTTTTAAAGGTTTATTGCTTAAAATTTTCTTAAAAAGTTTATTTGTTTGATCTACTACTGTAATTAATTAATTAATTTTTTTCACATTTTTTCATATATATATTTTTATAAAAAAATCAAAAAATTAAAAAACTTACAAAAAAGCTTAAGGCAAACACATACTAAGTAAAAATGTATATATTTAGTATTTTCCCATAACGAACCACCATGTTGGATTCTACATGGAATACTTGCTGCAAGAGGGTGTGAGTTGCTTCAGACGGTCTCTTTATTCATGGGAAACTGAAAGTTTGAAGGCTTTGAGAGCAACTCTATGTTCAAAACCATCAGATCCAAGAAAGTAAGACTGCTTCATTTGGAAAGGTGAAGCAGCTTAGTCTTCACGGTTCAGTCTATGAGCAAACACATGTATATCATAGGAGGAAGGAAAAAGTATTGCTTGAGGAGAATCTGGTGGCAAACAGCACCACCCAAGTGCCTACTTCTAAGCTGGTTGGCCATCCAAAACAAAATAGCTACCAAAGAGAATCTAGCTAGAAGGAAGATCTTAAAACCCTGTTCCAACCTTAGCTGCGTCTTCTGCAACCTAAAAGAAGAATCAACCAATCACCTCTTTGTGAATTGCCTATTTTCATGAAAAGTTTGGTCAATGTTGTTGCATTGGTGGGGTTGTCAATGGGTCTCTCCTAGCAATGTGCTTAGTTTTTACAAATCCTGGGCGAGAGGCAATAAGAAAAATTTAAAGGGTCAGCTTTGAAATACCACCTTTATCGCAGGAATGTGGTCTATATGGCTTGCCAGGAATAGGCACAAGGTTACTTTACCTCTTTTTACCTTTCATGATAAATTGGCTAAACTAAGGAAAAACAAAAAAAAAAAGATTTCAATGCTATTTTAATTGACCAATTAGAACAGCCTCCCATAATCTATAATTGCCTCAAAAGATCCAATATATATAAGTTATTGGATCTTTTGAATAACACTCAAGAGGATCTTATGAAAATGGAACATTTTTGCTTAGACGATGTAAAACAGATATTGTGCATTCTAGAAAAACATTTTGCAATTGATTTAATGAAAAATCAATTTTAAATCCAACGAATTTCTCTTTAATAACATAAGACTTGAGCATGATGAGATTACTTATTTGGTAAAGGTAAGAACTGAGCTATGGCTGAAAGAGAAGCTAAGAAGTAGCTCTTGCAGGATAGAGAACGTCATCTACAACCTTAGTGCTATTATCCATTAAGATGTATCTCTATTACTGTTGATTTCTCATCAATTAGTAGAGTTTGTTTCTTAGTTAAGCTTAAGCTATAGCATTGTCGTAGAACTAAAAGGTATTTCCTTGGCTGCTGGCTTTTGTTTATTGCCGCTGTAATACTGTTATTTTCAATCTACTTTGCTACTTTAGCCGTTCAAAAAAACGAACCACCATGCATTGTATAGCCACCAACCCAGTATATATATTATTATTACACAAGTTTAATAGGTCTCGGTGCTCATGTTTACCAATACATTATAAGAGATTAGTGTTGATTTTCAAAGCACATATAATGTTGGAGATAAAATATACTATTAACAATTAATTGTGAATAATTATTACATATATTTTTATTTTAACTTTTGTAATAGGATACTTTGCAACATAATATCTACCATTAAAAGTGTAAGTGATTAGAATTAGTTATATATTAATAATTAATAATTAATATTGTATGTAGACAACAATTAAGGCACAACATTGTTAAATGAGCACCAACACCACATGTTAGAGCTTTTCTAACACAATTAGTCATTTTGACTAGCTAAAACTATAAAGAAAGTACTTTTTTATTTTACTTATTTACTTTTTTTATGTATATATTTTAATACTAATTTTTATTTTAACTATCTATTAGAGATATGTTTAATGGAGTGGTATTTTTTATTGGTAAAATTGTCATGCTATGCTAATGACATCTAAGGGTTGACAATAAGAATCCAATAAGGACAAAAAGTTTTAATATTAACAAATTTTCAAAGACTTATTTATTATTTTTACAAAAACTAATATATTTTACACTACAAATACATTTATTTATAGTGATTAATAAAACCAACTCACAAATTAATGAAGGGCCGTCACATTTTTAAAACTTCTAAATTAATTCATAACTCAACTCCCAACTCCAGTGCTAATAACTTAATGGATATAATTATAAAATCGTCTCAACTCAAACACACATTCCTACCCAAAAGCTTAATTCCTCTTTTTAAAAGCACTTCCTTCAATTCGAAAAACAAGGTATGTAAAGTTACTCAACTCTTTTGCGAGTTTCGTATTTGTGCAAAGGTATGTACTGTTGGAATATGTGAATTTCATTGGCCATTGAAGTCCAAATCTCAATAGCAGAATCAATTACAATTGAATTGGCCATTCAATTGCAATTGAAGCCTGAAAACCAACAGCCATGAGTGGCTATTGATTTCC
>JAOTRH010147301.1:0-13475 GCA_034768845.1 Heliamphora exappendiculata | reverse complement strand
CCGATGGTATGTCCATTTCTATCTAAATTGTGAACATAAAACTTATATTCTGCAAGAACCTAAAATCTGATCTTCTGAGGGCAAGCTATACTCTACACACCAGATTAAACACTATACATAATATTAGATATCTATGCATAACAAAAAAATTATATACATACATTGCTCGTAAAGATTCTCATAAAAAAAAATTAATTTTATTAAAATAAAATTAAGTACTAAAAATATGATTTTCAGTATATCAACCCTAACAATCTCCCACTTATACTCAAAATAATGCTGCCACATATCTGACTCCCATGCCCTCTACATGATTATCAAAAGTCTTAGCCAGTAAGCTCCTTGTAAAGAGTCTGCAAGGTTGTCTCCTGATGCAAGCTCTATGTCTAACTGAAAATCTGAGTCTGTGTACCCCAAAAGTACTAGACTTTCCGCCTGGTAAACCAATTTATGATTCTTAGTCCTTTTCAGGTACTTGATTATATTCTTTACTACAGTTCAATGCTCATATCCTGTGTTAAACTGATATCTGCTAACTATACTAACGACAAAACATATGTCGGGTCTAGTGCAAAGCATAGCATGCATGAGGCTTCCTATTGTCAAAGTATAAGGAACTGCCTTCATCTTTTCTATCTCATCAAGTGTCTTAAGACACTGATCCTTGGATAGAGTGATTCTATGCCTAAAAGGAAGAAACCCTTTCCTGAAATCCTGCATGCTAAAACGAGTAAGGATATCATCGATATACTTTTCTTGTGATAAGTCCAACAATCTTTGTTTTCGATCTCGTACAAGCTCGATCCCAAGGATGTGACTGGCTTCTCCCAAGTCCTTGATATCGAACTGCTTAGATAACCATACTTTAACCATAGATAATACCCCCACATCATTTCTGATGAGCAAGATATCATCCACATAAAGTACTAGGAAGAACATGCTTCTTGTACACACAAGACTCATTCGGACTTTGATCAAGACCATAAGACTTGATGGCTTGATCAAATCGAGTGTTCCAAGACGTTGATGCCTTCTTAATTTCATAAATGGATCTCTTATACTTGCACAACATGTGCTTCTGGCCCTTTGTAATGAATCCATCTAGTTGTATAATATAGATACACTCGTCAAGACTTCCGTTAAGAAAAATTGTCTTGACATCCATTTTCCAGATTTCGTAATCGAAATGTGTGGCAATGGATGAGAGAATCCTGATGGACTTAGGCATGGCTACTAGCGAAAAGGTTTTCTCATAATCGATCCCTTTTTTCTGAGTGAACCCTTTAGCAACAAGTTTAGCTTTGAAGGTTTAAATCTTTCCGTCTACTACTCTCTTCTTCTTAAGGATCTACTTACATCCAATGAATTTTATTCCTTCGGGTGGTTCTACAAGTTTCTAGGCATGATTGGAATGCATAGATTCCATCTCTGAATTCATAACTTTTTGCCAAAAATTTGCATCTTTGTCTTGTAGTGCTTCATTATAGTTACATGGCTCGGTATCTAGTTCTGCTGGGATTTTATCAAACAACTCTGCTAAGAACATATGCCCATCAAGTTGATGAACAATCCTCCTACTACGATGAGGCACTACCTGTATCTGTGTGCTAGCAGTAATAGGCTGAGCATAATCTGAACCCTGTGCATCAGCACCCTGTTATTGATTTACTCGTGTCCCAATAATCCTTCCACTACGGCGAGGTAATGGAATATCAGTGACTTGTGGTTCCTCTTCCATTCTACTGGTATTTTCTCTCAGTTCTTCCAGAATAATTTTGCTTTTGGGCTTCTGATCCATAATACAATCATCTACTAAGAATCAGGCATTGGTACTAACAAAGACCTTCTGATCCTTAGGATTATAAAATAGACCATCTTTCACTCCCTTGGGATACCCCACAAAGAAACAAACTTCTATCATTGGTTTTAACTTACCCGCGTTCCCTTTCAGCACATGTGCTGGACACCCCCAAATCTGAATGTATTTCAGACTAGGTTTACGCCCAGTCCACAATTCTATGGGAGTAGAAGGTACTGACATAGAAGGTACCATGATCAGAATGTAAGTTGCTGCCTCTAAAGCGAGTACCCAAAATGAATGTGGTAAATTTGAATAACTCATCATTGACCTTACCTTCTCTATAAGAGTCCTATTCTTTCTTTCTGCTACACCATTCTGCTGTGGGGTACAAGTATAGTTAACTGAGATGTAATCCCTTCTGATGTTAAGTAGTACTTAAACTCTCGCAAGAGGGATTCTCCACCACGGTTGGATCGTAGTGATTTGATACTTTTACCCAAACGCTTCTCCGTCTCCGTCTTGAATTCTTAGTATTTCTTAAAGCATTCAGACTTACGGTGTATCAGGTAAATGTATCTATACCTTGAGTAGCCATCAATGAAATTGACAAAGTACTCAAAGCAACCTCTAGCCCGAATTGTCGTAGGACCACATACATCAGAATGAACTAGCTCCAACGGTTCTTTAGCTCTATAGCCTCTAGCTGAAAAGGGCCTCTTGGTCATCTTACCCTCTAAGCAAGATTTACAGAGTAGAAGTGCCTCAACCTCCAATGAACTCAAAGGTTCATCTGCTATCAGTTTGTTCATCTTTTTTAGATTAATATGACCAAAGTATAAGTGCCAAAGAAACGTTTGGTTCATTAAAGAAGGAAACTTTCTCTTATATGGTAATATAGATGTACTATTTGTTTCAGTTAGTTGTAGTATAGGAGAGATTGGAGTAATAATATAAAGATTATCCACTAATGTACCCGAACAGATAACCCATTTATTATCCTTAATAATCCCAGAGTTATTAAAATAAATCAGATATCCATCTTTAGCCAATTCAGAAACGAAAACTAAGTTCTTTCTAATGGCAGGTACATAAAAACAATCTCTCAATATTAAAACCCGATCTCTACCAAAACTGCGAGTAGCATCTCCTACTGCAACTACTGTTACTTTTGTATTATTGCCCATATGTAGGTAAATCTCTCCATCACTAAGTTGTCGGATTTTCTGGAACCCATGTAATAAATTACAGACATGATTAGTGGCTCCCGTATCTTCACACCAGGTACAGGTAGATAACACCGCTAAACATGTTTTCACAACCAGTGAACAAATATTACCATGTTTGTTCTGTCTTTTGAGAAATACTTGACATAGCTTTTTCCAGTACCGGGTCTGGTTACAGTGAAAACATTTTTCTTTCGACTTTTTCACACAAGTCCGTGGCCCACTAACTATCCTAAAAACTGTGTCTCCCTGTTTTTGAACATTTTTCTTCTTCACGCCTTTCGGCCCAGAGTAAGAACTTTTTTCATAAACAAACACATTTTCTAGTATTGAAGGAATACTATTTGTAGTTAAAGCTATATCCAAGTAACATTTTCAGTCAACAAAATTTGGTCTCATAATTTTGTTTTCTTTGAGTATTGAAGCAAGTGGGTTGAAATCTATTTTAATCTTGAGAATCACATAATTAAAATACCATTAATTATAATGAGCAAAATTTTGAATCCATTTTAATTTGGTTCCCTCTACCATTTTAAAATTAATTCGTTAGTAGCTTGGTAACCTGAGAATAGCATGCCTCGTTGGGAGGACGTCTACTATCCTTCATAAGACTAGACATGCTAATTCCTTTTAATTTTATTATCTAGGCAACTGACCATGCCAAGTAAAATTAAATAGCTGACATAATTTTGGTCAAGTATATAATAGCAGTGACTCAGTTGGAGAGTATACTATTATATACAGCTAAGTGTTAACCATCACCTAAACTCAAATTAATTGCTTCGAAATGAAGCATTCAGTTGGAGAAGTGATCCACACTAACAATTATCCAGAATTATCCCTAAAGAAGGTTTGTACTGGCAATACCGCAATTAATCTGTCCGTTGGGGAGGAAGGCCTTACTGTCGACACGCATGGTTTAATTGCATCGCCTACAAACTGGTGATGGAGACCGCGAAATTTATCTGTGAATAAATTTTCTCTCCTACTTAGATTTTTAAAACATTTTTCGGGTTATAAAAATCTATTTAATTAAAATAAATTTATTAATTTCAAAAGCCACACGATCTGAAAGAATCAAGCATCTTTCCGTGTATACGATTCCAAAGATTCTGATTTATCAAACTATCTTTTCGTATTTATTTGATTTTTTGTTCCACATTTTTTGAAAAATAATAATTTCGATTAAATATTTTTTTATTTAATTAATTCAAAATATGGAATTAATTTTTACGTTTTTTCAAGATATCCAATTTAAAAAAAATCATCTTAAACGTGATATTTTATTAAAAATAAAATATCTAAAACTTTTTCATTTAATTAAAATTAATTAATTAAAAAAACATAATTTTATTTTTTATTACAAAATATTTTAATTAAAACCAAAATTTTGAATTAATTAAAATAACATGATAAATAAAACCAATACCTATCATACACGCAGTTAATATAAAAAAATTAAATACAAGATAAATATAATTTCGATTTTATGATCCGATTGAAATTCTAAAGAGTTTCAGTCTCTTGTTAAAAATAAGTTTCTTGTATCCGGATTGCATCAGGATATCTTGATTCTATCCCTCCGCTGTTTCCGTTTGGGAATCCGCAGCCAGCTTTTGTTTCTCCGCTGAAATTGCTTTTGTATTAGGAAACAAATTCTTTCAAAGTTGCTGTTGTGGAAAAAAAGGTGCAACAGTGTTGGAAATGGAATCAGCTTTTGCCTTTATCAATCAAATAGCCCATTCCAACAAACCGCTTAGGAAAGCACCTGGGAAAAACACTGCAGCGTTTGATTAGGAAACTGTTTGCTTCAGTTTGGGAAACCTCTGCTTGCTGCTCCAAAAAAAACTTGGATTGCCGAAGTTTGCTGCGGTTTTGGATGCTTGGAAAACCGCAGCACCTTTTTGGAAAATCGGATTGCGCCGCTTGCTGAGATTAGGAATATACCCATTATTTTTGTTTGCAAGGAAACCACTATTTTGCTTTTTGAAACCGCTGGATTGCTTAGTGTTTGGAATCACTGCTGCAGCGCTGTTTGCCTTGGGGCGCTGCTGCATCACCTTTTGGAAAAGCTGCCGGCGCGATTGGTTTGATGCGGTTTAGCTCGGTTGTTTATGAAAATAGCCTCTTTTTTTATTTAATATTATCTAGAAAAAAATCTGAAAAAAAATTGCAAAGCAATAAAAAAAAACTTAATCCGGGGCTGAAACTGTCGCCATCCACCGCCGGTTGCCGCCGCCTTGATTCTTCCATACCTATTCTTATTTCTCTTTCTAATAAAATATAAAAGAAAATCTAAATTTTTTTATATTACATTGATCTTATACCTCCGTAGAGTTCAAAATCAATTAATCTATCACGGTCAACCCCCGTGATTAAAAAAAATAATTAAATTATCATCAACGCATTCAATCAAATAAAAAAATAAATAATGATCATAAAATCGAAATTAGAACGCCTGCAAAACAAAGTTAGTAACAGTTCTAAATCTACTCGGCCCCGATAACCGTAAACAAAAAATAAAATGGCTCTGATACCAATTTGTTAGAGGCAATACTGCCAAGATCATTGTTTTTGAAAACAATTTTCATAAAAAATTAATTGGACGGGCAAATGTCGAAACAGATTCCAGATAAAACTTTTGACGTCGAACGATAAAAAATAAACCTCTTGCAACCAAAGTTAATTTAGAAGAATACTTTTTGTCGATCTAATCTTCAACTCTAACTTGATTCTCGGTTGAAGTTCCAATCAAATCTTCCATTGTATTCTCTTACACGATCCTCGAACGTAGTGTGGGTTACGATCCTTTGAGAACTCGTACCGGTAGAATCTCGATATATTTAAGTCTTGAAAGACAAAAATAATATCATAATAATAATGATATATAAATCATTTGTAACTTGTTCAGCCTATCAGCGTATATATAGGGCTACAACAGGGACCTGAGAAGTAATTACGAGTAAGACTTCTAGTGGAACACAGATACCTACTAACGGTTTTTGCAATTATGAAAAGACATGCAGCGGTTTCTGCAATTTTCATAAAACACTGAATTAAAATTCACACCACTAAAGAACTATAATTGCACTCTGACCCATAATCTCAAGATATTCTTGTATTGAGCTCCTATTATTAAATACTTACTATTTCTTCCCACGTTAAGATTCTCGATACCCGCCAATTAAATTTAATTACTGATAATTCAATTTAATCGGCATCTTGATATTCCTTAAGCCCTTTCGCTTAACTTATTTGACGACCGAATAATTAATTCCACCAGCAGGGTTTGGCCAAGTCAAAACTTATAAGCATCCTTAATGGGGTATTGTAATGCCCCGAACCTCGAGAACCCATGGATACAACCCAAATTGGCCCACATAAAAGCTACCAACAATGACTTTCTTAATAACAACACTTTATTTCCTTTAAACAATCATAAACGATTCCAACTTTACAAAACCACGCAAAAATAGATGGCATTATGTGTTCAACTTTAAATTCTCATATTAATTACATTCATCCACTTTACTTTACATACGAACATAACTCAAATGATATGAAACAAATCTTTCCTCTAGCTTTCCCCACATGCATCATCTGCCCTGGTATCGTCCCAGATCTTCGAAACCTGAAATGGTTTTATATACATACATGAGTCGAAACTCGTAGAATAAAGACTAACTCATGCTAAGCATGATTTGTGAGGTGTGATGGGTGTAAACGGAATAATAATACAAGTTTCATAAATCCATTATTTATTTCGACGCACGCCAAGTTATTCATTCATTAAACCTTTTTTTTTTCAAAATATTCCTTTCTTTCACATTTATTCTCATCACCCGATTTTTGACATAAAGCAAATCACATTTTCATTACCCAATTTATCACAAAATCGTATCATAACAATGAACCAGCGTCGGGCGTAGCTTATAGAAACCCCTCCCTATTCCCCAAATAGGCTACGCAAAGCCATTGGGTAATAGATAGCTCTGTAACTCACCACGACACAACACCACATTTCGGGGGCTAACCCATGGGCATGTGGTCCCCATCTTGCGCAAATATTCAGTTTTTCACCGCGGACCCGCCAGGCCAACTTAATTCACATCAATCCATACAGTTCATTGAAATCAAGTGTTTAGTTTTCACATTTAATCTTTGAATATATGAACCTTCGCGGGCTTTCACCGCAGGACCGCAGCCCTTCATTATGCAAGAACCTTCGCGGGCTTTCACCGCAGGACCGCAGCCCCTCATTATGCACATTCCACATTTCAAATTTTCACATGTTGGTTGGCATTTCACAACTTGTTCTTTATTGTAAAATCACGTTTCGTTCAAGTATTTCACAATGTCTTTCATATGTCATGCATCATGCATCGTTATTTCAACATGCAAATCCTCATAAATTTTCATATTATTGAGGAATGTCGTCACGCCTCAACACAAGATTAAATTCATTAGTATGCATCTCATTTAAAAAGGAAGCACCCATCTTAGATATATACAAGCAAATTTAAAATTCATAGTCTTTCCATCCATGCCTCACCACAACTACCCCACTTCAGATCCCAAACTCGCCAGAGTCTAGTTTATTATTATCATTATTATTATTCTTCTTTTTCTTTTTCAAGAAGCAATAAGTTTAAAATGTTTCAAAAGGGCCCAACCGATGGTTTAATCAATGTAAAAAAGTATTTTAGAAAATTAGGGCCAAGGTACGCAAGACCCAAACCATTAAGAAAAACATCAAAATTTTGAAAAAAGGGCCCAGACTACTCGATCGGTGAAGACCACTCGGGCGGTCTCTCACCTGCACCAAAGAACCGAGAGTGCCAAAAGACCACCCGATAGACCGCTCAAGTGGTTTATCGATCAGTCGTGCTCCTGATTCTTTTTCAAGCAAAATTTTTTTGTTTTTGATACTTAAAAAGTATTTTCTCATCTTTTAACATGCTTTGGGCCAAGAGTTTACTTTGAAAGAGAGGAATAAATCATGCTAAATTCTCCCTCGGGACATAAAAGTTTAAGAGAAGCAAAATAACCAACCGAAAATCCTTTTTGTACAATAAATTCTTAAAAAGAATCAAGGTTAATTATACCCAAATCTATCAAATAACTCGTAAATTTTATATTTAGTGAAATTACCAACATTAGTCCATGTTGTATCCAATTACAATTTTCAATCAATAATTCAAATTCTTCCATCCTTAGTAAATTTCATCAACGTAACAAACTCCATCATCCCAATTTTTATTCGTTTCGAAGAATAATATTTTCCAAATACCCAACATAGGATTTACACAACGTAGTCTTCTCCAAATATCCATACTCAGGTCTTAGTTTTATACATACAACATACTAGGGTTTTCTCTATTAAAAGTAATCAACAGAAATCAAAGTCATACCACAAGGGTGAGTTTAGATCCTACCTCAAAGAAGATCCTCCATCAGGAATCAACCCCCACGTGAGCTCCATGTTGCTAAGGCCCAACACATGCAACTTGAAAGGAGCTTCCAACGTATATCCACGCTCTCTAATGGCCGCTCGCGCAAGGAAACGACAAGATCTTCACCCCCAACAAACATGGAAACTCCCATGGACCTCCAAAACTAAACCCTAGCTCACTCCTAAGCTTTTAGAGGGAGAGGAGAGGAGAGAAAATAACAAAACCAGCCCAAAAATTGGCATTTATAACCTATTCCCGTCACAGACCACTCGATTGGTCTCAGCTGCAACTGCACTTTTGGTCCGAATTTAAGCAAGCATATCTCCTTCATCCAAACTCCAAATAGGGTCGTTCTTGTGCGCAAATTGAAGCCCTGGAAGTCTATTTTCCAATGGTTCAAACCTCATACAAAAATTCATTTTTTACAAAACGTTATGGCCAAATTAGTGAAGGTATGTCACTTTCCTTCACACATTTTTTATATATTTTTGTTCAAATATCCATTAGAACCTCATATTTTTCCTCTAACATACCTTTCATGCATACCCAAATTCAAAACATCACTAAGCTCAAGTTTTTAACTCTTACTCTCATCAACACTTAATCATCTCTTAAAATAAAACGGGTCGGGGTCTCACAACTCTTCCCCCATAAAGGAATTTTGTCCCTGAAATTCAGTACTAAATCTCAAGCCCAGCACCACCTCATTAACCATCAACAATCTGTGTTGCAACCCCAGCAACACCATACCACATGAAGTCATAAGTTTCACACACAAACCTTACTCAAGTTCTGAGGAGCAACTGACGACCATCCATCTTGGTACCACATTATTATCCTGTTTATACTAACTATGCCGTCACTGAAGCTGACAAGATGCTCATCCGTGATCAACTGTACAAAAGTTCATTTTCTGGAGAAAAACTCGCTTAATCCACCTGGAATACATATGAGCGTTCTTCCTCTAAACCTTTGTCCTCTATTCCATCCTTTGTCGTCAACCACAATTCCACCCCATTATCCAAGACAAGACTCTACACAATCAACTAGCTACAAAATCAACAAAAGTATCCACTAATCCACTTAAACTCGATTATACTTCTCGTGTAAGAGCTCGCCACTACACAACTCAACATCTCACCCTCAAATCACTGATCAACTTCAAAGAAAATATGATTATCGTCATCCGACATCAACTTCAAACTTACAACACATGTATCGTCCTCTAAACCCATAATAGGTACTTAAGTCCAGGTCTTAATCGTCAGGTAGCCAATCGAAACCTACCTCTTACACTTAGTAACTTCTTCTTATTTAGCGCTCATCACGGCCACTATGTCCCCAAACCAAACCAAACCGTCACGCCAGTTGCGACAGGCTCTAACAACCAGGGCTTCTCGAACATTGACTCCTTCCTGACTTACCTCTTACCAAACCGTCGGGTCACAATTCGAACACACGGTTACGTCCAGAAAATAATACTCACCACAGTCGACAACCATTCCTCGACTCTAAGAACTTTGACTAGTTCAAGATCCAAACAAACATAAACTTAAACTCACAAAATTTCATCAAAATCTATCACGTGAATACCCCCATCGCAAGGTTCCAATAAAATTTCCATTCCACTGAAAACTAAAGGTGCAACCTTACACTACACCACCAAGCAAAAACTACATACAATGGTTAATAATCCTCCGTTAATCACTGCAGAAAAAGACTCTATGCCTCAATACTAACCCTCTTGTCAGTAAGAACAAACATTCCTAATCTACCAGCCCCATCTCATAGGGAACACAACCCCACACACTTACACAGTGGAGTAAACAAACTCCATCCTAAAAATCTACGAGGAACTCAGCTCTCAGACTATCTAGTTACGGTAGTACCCGTTCTCTAGGCGTAACTCATGGATCACTGTATGAATACTAATCCACAGAGACCCCTATCTCCCAAAACAATCAGACTAAGAATCGACCAACGGTCCCGACCTTTACACCTAACCAAGGTGGAGCAATTTGCACCTTACCACTATCCGTAAGATAATCATATCTTCTTGCTAAAAAGAAACGATCAATCAAAAATCATGACCCAACCTCAACGTACTTTCAGACCTCATTCGCACACACGCGAACTTCATCAAATTTCATACCTCACTTAACATATCCCTTTGGACTACAAACTCATCACCAAATACTTACGAAGACACAACGCCAACATTCTCTTCGTGTCAAGGCTTCATTGTCCAACAACTTACATAAAAGCTCAGAACACCAACAAAGGAAACCCAATCTTGAGACCTTTTATCCAAAATTATGAGTAACTCCCATGACCATGCAGTTACCTCCTGCACTTCTGCTTCCCAGGCACATATTTGTGGTAAACATCTCATCCAACGTTTTCTCGCCCATCATCCTAGGCCATTCTAACCACACGATACACTGATGCACCTCATTACTCCACATTCGTTCTCCTGGGTAAACAACATACCTACCTTTGAACCTAAGGTAGAATCACAATTGACCTCCAAACATATCACATTCAGGATACACCATCTCGGCACTAGGTTAACCACACTATCAAACCTTTCTACGTTCCCTTTAAACCTTATGCACCCAGCACGGTACCCAATCACAATCTCCTTGCCACAAAGATAACTACTAAACCAAGGACTTGCATTCTCGTAGAATCCCACATAACTAATACTTAAGAATTTTACCACACAAATAACTCAATCACTGAATTCCCTTAGGATCTTTCTCTCTCAATGAGAGTCAAATTTATTAACATCTCGCACAAATGAAATTACATTTCCAAAAGCATTTCCCAAATGCTCAGGTTCACAAGGTAAAGCAAACAGACTCTTCAAGAAACCATGGGTAAATGGACCCACACTCCTACAATTCCAATGCTTTATTCCTATCAATAATAATAATCACACTGGTCAATCAATCATAAAACATTTCTCTAGCTAGGGAAATCACGAGTCAGCTTTAGGCTCTCACTCCATGTCACCATCGCTTAGAATTACTATACATAATGAGTAGATTCCTCATCACATCAGATCCTCATTCTCCGATCTTCACTCAAACATTCTAATTATTGGTCGCTCCATATCCCGGTGACGCATCTCACGTATCCACAAAATCTCCCACCGTCTATCCATCAATACACAACGCTATACATACTCACATCCCTTTAGAACATCTCCTTACAAGTCACGTCACACTAAATCAAATCTAAAAAGTTAGGTAACAATCAAACGGGTAGAAAAAACCACGTCATAGTCTCGAGCTTACAACTCTGCTACACCCATCGAAACACAAAACGTCCAACCGGTAACACGTGTCTCTTATGCCACTTTACTAGTACCATCGACACAAAACAATCCAAACATGAAAGTAATCACATGCCACACGAACCAAATAAACCTCGCTTATCAATTCTAGACAACAGGTACCATCCTATCACTCATCTTCTAAGGGTAACACAACACCACTTCGAGATTTTAAGCTAAATACCGACCACAACCATCATTCTCTTAAGGGGTTGCTGCCCATCCACACGTCGTCCTAAGATGATCGAGTTAGCCGCACTGGCAATATCTATCACATGCCCTTTAAATCTCACATACTCACACTCACATTCTTACCCTACACCATGTGTCTCACATAGTCTTCTTATCTAGAGAACAACAACTCAAGCCTCAAAACTCTACTATGCGGAACTTCACAAACAACCTCGGATCATCATTCACCGCATCCCATCTACCACCTATATACATATCACCATTCATACGGGTATATCACTCGAGAATCTACCCCTCAATAATATCTTCAACCCACTTACTCATCATCGCACAACTCCCATCTCCTATCAAAAGATGTTACTTAATAATACACCTTAAAAGAAACTCATAGGTCATCCATAGGCTTTTAAAGCTATCAAACATCACGATAGCTACTAATAACATCTCATAGGGTAAGGGACACCTCAAACACAATCTAAGCTTAAACTTTTTAACACACCTTAGGCTGGGGATTATGATGCTCCCGTCCATACCCAATCTCGGGGCACACGGCTCATGACATAGTACGGTTCAAGACATAGCACGACTGATGATGTACATAATCCTCAACATGCCCAAAACCTCACTTCATATCCAACCACAACAAACAACCTTCAAACGGTTTTAAACACCCTACCATGCTCATTCATCAAGCTAATAGTGGCACGACACACAAAGGGCAACTACCACAGCTATCCCAATTCATAGAGACACAACATACACTAAACAATCAGTACTCATCTTACAAGCTTACACCCACCACAATCACTGACCACTGGGTCACACTCTCAAATCACACATCACCATTCGGATCACACTCGTCTTATCCCCACGGGCATAACTCTTATAACAAGCTTATCACAACTCCAACGAGGTTAAACTTAACTTAATCGTCTAAGACAAAGCTACACCCTATCCGCTACCAAACCACATCACATCAACACACATTCACAGATCGAGGGAAAGCCTCAGAGTAACGCGACAATCCAGGCAACTAATTCAGATTTCTCATTGAAAGAATGTCGACCAAACACTTTTCTATTTCGAACCCCAAAGTAGTTGATCGGACGCTAATTGGCACGCCACATCACCCTAAGACTCAACCTCCATGCTCATATAAACACATAACATGCGCAAAACAATTCAATCGCAAACCCATGCAAACACACAATTCGTGCCGTGTAGTGGTGCCTAATCTCATCAAACAAGTCACACCTATAGGTCACCGTTTTTCCCATGGCTCCTAGGTATTCGAACCTAGAGCTCTGATACCATTTGTAACGCCCTGAACCCCGAGAACCCATGGATAAAACCCAAATTGGCCCACATAAAAGCAACCAACAATGAATTTTTTTAATAACAACACTTTATTTCCTTTAAACAATCATAAACGATTCCAACTTTACAAAACCACGCAAAAATAGATGGCA
>JAOTRH010147290.1:0-13476 GCA_034768845.1 Heliamphora exappendiculata | reverse complement strand
AGTTTCTGTAAGATATTAAAAAATTTTCTGAAAAGGTTTTTTAAATCTCCATTGCTAGCAAAGAAACCCAATTCTCCCCCCCTCCCCTCTTGGGTTGCCTGTTTCTAACAATTAATAATAAAAATTTAAAAATTATTAGTAGTAATTTTGCTAAATATCATTAATAAAATGTTAAAACGAGCTTAAGTATGTGCATAGCATGAGATCTTAATTATATAAAAAAATAATTAAACATGATTTTAAATTCAATTTTGTTTATTTGAAATTTTTCACAATTAAATTTGAACTAATAATCACTTAGAGAATGAGGTATACTAATTATTGTGGCCAACTAAAAATTAAAAAATACAAATACTTGATTTTTATTAATTTTTATTTTTGTGCATACCACTATAATAATTAACTTTAAGGTATCAACTAAATTACTTGAATTAGCATTAGTCAATATATTAATCACAAAAAATAGATTTATTAATATTTGAAAATAATATTATTTTAATAGTTATGTAAGTTTTTAAAATGGTAAATAATTTCAAAATCTCTGAAATGTGATGATTAATAAGATTTTTAAAAATTATATTAATTTTAAAAATTAATTAATTAATTAGATAGGTAAGCTAGTTGTGAAAATTTTAAAATATCTTCAAATTTACAAATTTAAAATTTTAAAAGAATAGAATAAGTTAGCTAATTAGGTATTCTTAAATTTTTTTTAACTAGTATTCAATATGATATTTTATAACAAATTAGCGTAAAACAATTAAAAAGGTTATGGAAATTAAAAGTAAAACTTGGTACAAAAAATTCTTGTTATGGAAATTTCAAAAGAAAAACTTACTACAAAAAAATTTAGTTAAATTGGTTACAAAAAAACTTGTTAAAACCATTAAGAAGGAAAACTTATTTCATTGAAAAGAGTTAAAATTCTAATTATTTGCGCATACCTGACACTTGCTCTTTTTTTACTTAATCATATTTATTATTGATTTTTATTTATTATTTTATTTCTTTTTTCAAGTTGAGTCTTTTTAATTTTTGCTTTTAAATTCTTAATACATTCTTAAATTAATTTATATTATATTTCAATGCCTAAAATAATTCATCTAAACTTAAGTATAAGTTTATCGTTTATTCAACTAATTCAAATGTTCTATACTTGTACTCATTTATTATTAGATTTTAAGAAATATAAAATATTTTGACAGAGATGGGTTTTTACGTAATTAAATTGTTATATTTTTGAACAATTAGTGGTATCTAAAAAGAGAAAAAAGATAAAAATTTAATAATTTTGTCAGACACATATTGTTAAATTTTTAGAATTTTAAAACTATGATCTATTAATTTATTAACATGTATTTTTTATTATAAAAATTAAAATCTTATTTATTTTCAGTATAATCATTTTTGGAATGACCATGATGTAAGAAAATTTCAAAAACAATACCTTATTGATTAATGAATTAATAACGGTATTGATTTATTTCTATATAATATATTTTAAAAGTGTAATTATTAAATGTAAAAAATTAGGTATAACCCGTGCCTAAATGTACTACTACTATTTTTAAAAAATCATCCAGTGGCTTGTAATGACGACTGAAGTTATAAATAACAAAAAATGTATAAAAAAAATAGTAGTAGTTATTAATAGATTGTTTAAATACTCAAATTAAATAATAACAAAATAATTTAAATATATACAATTATCGCATCCTAATTAATAGTTATACTTGAATTAAATAATAACCGATTAAAAAATTAAAAGTCCCAATAAACTTTATCTCACCGTTGAATTGTTTAGAATGAATATGAGCTCTTTGATCAATAAATACATGTCACATCAACTATTGTAACTTGTTATATAGATATTACCATATTAATAAAACATCAAATACTTTAATGACATGTCTTTTTATAATTTGTAAATCCAGAATTATGAGAAATTGATATTGGGACTTTAAATGCCACATAACACACAATGTTTGGCTATAATATATGGTATAGATAATATAGATTGACCAATTTTAATATAATAATTTTGGTCTTGATTGGCTACACTAGTTTTTTAATTTTTTAGTTAAAAATATAAAAATTTATATGGTCTGTTTGGTAAATATCAAGAAAAATAAGAAGTCAAATCAAAACACTTTATTTTTAAAGTATTTTATTCAAGCATCCACATTTTTAAAATATAATAATATTTTTCATTTATAATTTATTTACTATCACTACTAATTACATATAATTATTATTTTCAATTATATCGAACGTCAAAACTATTCAATTTGAATAAAAAATAAAAAGTTAACTTTTTATCCAAACAACCCATTAAAAAAATTAGTTCAAAAACTAATTTGCTAAACAGTCTACTTTAAACTAATTTTTGTTTTTTCACCTACTAGCTAAATTTAGCTTTTTAGCTAAAAAAGTAAAAAGATAAGCTAAGTTGCCAATGGGGCCTTAATGTTCCAAGTGTTTTGACACAATTATAAGTCTCTCTCTCTCTCCCTCTCAATCAATCAATCCTGAGGCGCCCCCCTCTCTACACGAAACTGAATCGGCCGCCGCCTCCCCTCGTTGCTTCCACATCTCCATTGACAGTGAGTCTCGATTCTTTGCAATTTTTCACTTGAGTTCTCGCCTCCCCTCATCCTTGCCACCGCCGCCGCTGCCGCCGCTGCACCTCCTCCTCCTCGCTATCATTGTTCATCCAGATCTGGACCAGCCACCTTTGTTAAGCTCCAAGCTTGAGATTTGAATTCCTCCTCCTCCTCTATATATGGACTCCTCTGCTCTGCTGCCACTCCCTCCTCCTCTAGATTTGGACTGTCGTTGCTCCTTCTCTTCTAGATCTAAACTCCCCCGCCACCGCAACTCCCTCCTACTTCAGATCAAGACTTCTTCATCGCCGCTCTCTCCTCCTCTAGATCTGGACCATAACTCTTCATCACTGCCGCTGTCGCGGCTCCTTTTCCTATGCCGTGTATTGGCTCAACTGAGATTTACGAGGCACTAATTCTATTAGAAGCTTTTGTTTCATTAATTTTTTTGGGATTTTTTTTGCCTTCATTGGAAAGTTGAAGCTTTAGTGATGGAAGGTTTAGTTTGCTATTTGAATTTTGCTTTGAGAAATTTAACTGAGAAGTTTCTCAGTACAATATTTTGTTTGTAACTGGGAAATTTTTTAGTACAGTTTCCTCTTCTTATTCTTCTTTCATTTTTCATAAATTTAATTGAGAAATTTCTCAGTTAAATATATGAAACTCATCGGAGAAATCGCTGGAGAAAGAGGTGGTCGGTGCCGAAGAAGAAGAAGGAGATCGGTGGAGAAGAAGGAGATCGGTGGAGAAGAAGGAGGACATCGACGCTGTAGAAGAAGGAGGAGATTGGTAGAGAAGAAAAAGGAGGTCAACACCAAAGATCGCGGGAAATGAAGAAGACGCAGGTCGGCGATGAAGGTTGAGTTTTGATGTTGCCTATTGCTATGAGTAGTTTGGGCTAGGGGTGCACGCGGTCCGAATTGGACCGGTTCCTTAAGAAACCAGGAACCGGACTGTTACCAACGGTTCTAGATTTTTTAGAATTGTGTCTGAACCGTTCAAGTAACGGAACCGGACCGAAACCGATCCGTGAAAACGGATCAATTCCGGTCCGGCTAACGATTTTATTACTTCAACAAAAAAGTATTTTTAAAACTTCAACAAAAAAAGAAAAATACTACTTTTAAAAATTATTTTTAAAAAGTAAGATACTTTCTAGCAATAATACTTAGTAACAATACCTTCCAGCAACTAATATTTCATCAACAAAAAAGTAATTGACATTCCAGCAACTAAGATAATTCCAGCAAAAACTAAAAAAACTTTTTTCCAGCAACAAAGATTGCAGCAACTAAGACATTCCAACCAGCAACTAAGACACTCCAGCCAGCAACTAAGACATTCCAGCAACTAAGTTTTCCCAAGCAACTAAAAAACTATTTTTAAAGCTTCAAGCAACTAAGATTTAGTTACATAATTCCAGCAACTAAATAAGAAAAATCCAACAACTAAGATTTCCCAAGCAAGAAAATACATTCCCAAGTAAAGATTAATCAGTTACATAATTTCAGCAACTTTAAGATTTCCTGATAATTCCAACAGATTTCTCATAATTCCAGCATCTTCAAGATTGTGACACCACAAATCCTTTTTTGAAATCCCAGACATGTGTTCAAAATGACCAGGGAAGGGACAATAACGCAAGGAACTCAAAGGGAAAATCAGTCTCTTTCAAGTTTCACCCCAGAAATCAGCAAGAAAAAATAGAAGAAAGAGACCCTCTGGAAAATGAAAAATACACATTAGTTATAGAGACGCATAACGCAAGAAATATTCAAAATACACAAATCTTCAACTTAAAACCCAGAGGTTGGGACAAAAGAACAGAAAAGGAACTAAGAAACATAAGAACAAACACCTCGAGTTCCTTACCCAAAGCTCAATACAAGAACACCCACATGCTCAGGAAATCAAAACCCATCTGTTTTGGGCCAAGAATGGAACACCCAGATGGTAAAACCCTAAACCAAGGTAATGCCAAATAAGATGCTGATTAAACCCTAAATGATCCAGATCCACAGGAACACGCATGCACAAACATGTATCAAATGAGGTGAGGAGGAGGCGAGATATTAGATCCAGAAATAGACATATTAGATCCAGCCAAAGAAGCTCAAAAAATCTTACAGCTTCTGAAGCCGTGGTCACAGGCGATTCGCGAAGGGTCGGCGAGGAGGCGTCCGGCGTGAACTGAGTGAGGCGTGGAGGCGGCGGCGATACACTCCAAGGGTCGGCAAGGAGGAGGCGGCGAGGCTGGCGGCTGAGAGGGAGTGGATTGATGGAGGCGACGAGGTCGGCGACGGAGAAGGAGTGGACTGACGACGAGGCCGGCGCCTGAGAGTGAGGCGACGAGGTCGGCGTGATTCGTGAAGACTGAAGAGAGAAGACGCAGTGAGAGCCTGAGAGGCGTGCGTGAAGTGAACTGAAGAGAGACTAGGGTTAGGAAATATGAATTAAGCATCAATATTATATATATATATATATATATAATATTAAATAGAACTGGTTCGGTCCAGTTTGGAATCGTGAAATTAGTTCAGAATTAAAAATCAGACTGTTCTCAATAAATTTTAAAATTTTTAATCCGAAAATGAACTGTGACCCAAAAAAATTGAATCGAACCGGACGGATCAAACCGAACCAGACCGAATTATCAATTTTTTCAATTTTTTGTGCAGCTCTACTTTTTAGCATTAATTTAATTTCATTTATTAGTATATTTTATTTTCTTTTTCTTTTTCTTTCTCTTTTAATGTAGTAAATTTGTTTTCATTTATTAGCTATTAATTTCTTTCATCTTTCTAACATTAGTTTAATTTTTCTTACTAAGGCTTACTTTCATTTTCTTTTCTTTTCTTATAATAATGGTTTCAATTTCTTTTTAATGCATTATTTTTTTCTTATAATATTAGTTTAGTACTGTTTTGATAGCTTTATTTTCTAATAACTTTATGTTATATTTCTTTTTCTCTTACTAAACCCAAAAATTACAAAAGTTTTTAAAGCCATTTTAAGCCAATCTTTAAAGGTTAATATGAGTTTTTTTTTAATTTTATTTTCTTTGTCTCTTTTAAAATATAATACGTAGATTGTTAGGTTTTCCTTGCCAATAACTTAATAACATTTCTTACGCTTTTATTTCAGTATAATTTTTCTTTTGCAAAGCACTTCTTCCATTCAATTCTTCAAACCCTCTTTTGTTATAAAATTCCTATTTTAAATTTCTTTATTAAGTAAACTTTTTTTTAGTGTAGAATTTTCTTTTTTGTATATCTTTTATATTGCATTTCTCATTTTTTTTATTAATTCACCATATTAATGTTATGCATGTTTTGGTTATTTTCTTTAAGTGCATATTTAGAATTGTGTAACTTATTTTTAGCAAATTCATGTTTAAGTAGTTTTGGCAAATTCTAATATGTTTTTATTATTTTATGTATAATATGATAGTTTAGGTTATTTTTGTGAATATTACATAGAGAGTGTTCCATGTATCCTTTTAGTTAAAAATTACATGCCTTAGGATTTAGAATTGTTCTTTTGATATTTGTTTTAATTTGGAGTGCTGTGTACATATTCTATGTATTTTTCATATCTGATTTTAAATGTTCCCTCTTTGCCTCAACTTTCTTTATTTGCATGTATTTGAGAAATTCTACTAAAAAACCAATGATAATTAGTAGAGGCCAACCTTATGTCAGGGTGAACAGTGTGCCTCACACTTTTTTCGATTCGTACCTTAACTCCCGAACCCTCTTTCTTTGGTTAATCTTTTTTTAAGATCAGTAGGCCATTTTTGTTTTTCTTAATTTTTCTCAAAAACTATGTGGCGACTCTATTTTTAATAAAAATGAATTTTTAAATTTTGGCATTCAAGGTGTTAAAACAATTTTCAAACATCTTTGAATCTCCATATTTTTGAAACATTTTCAAAATCCCTAAATCCCAACGCCACATAAAGTCCTCATGTTCCTAGTACTCGCCATATTCTGTAAAGTCTCTCCGTGTACGGTGGCTCCTCTTCTCCGTCTGCGGCATTAACATCGTGAGCCGAAACCCAGAAATAAACCATAAAATTCTACTGGTCAACCTCAAGCAAAATCCAACTAACCACATTTCGCAGTGAATTCATATATTCAACGGTTAAAGATTTAGCTAAGATTTATAAAGCATGATATTCATTCTGTTAAACAAGATATGTCAAGGATGTATAAGATGCAATTTTATTAGATGTTATGCATATGTCCAACCCGACCATAGACCACAAACTGAACCATAAACTCCACGCTGGGAAGTTCAAGAGACAGACTTTACTGCAATTGATCACTAAAGCCATCAGTGCGCCTCATTGTGAATAATAACAGCTTCGTCGGGTTACATATCACAGCTGTTTTATTCAATCACAACGGTGTGGGGTCTAGTGCCAACCTTTTTTATCTGAAATGCCCACCTTAAAATGCTTGATGCTTTCAACATCGGTGTCAATCTAAAGTCCAAAGCACAGGAAAGCAAGAGACGTACCCATGGTGTCTGCAAGGGTAGTTCACCCCGAAAACAATAATAATACTTCACGATGAATATATCCCAATATAATTTTATAAGCCAACACACCAGGAACGCTTATAGCCAAGAAGAAAGGGGGACCAACTCCAAAACGCTACCCCCAACAATCACGATAAAGGTACAACTCACAATGTACAAAGTATGCTCCACAAGATGTCCCCAAATGCAATGCATATACTGCTCATGGTACAACTACTTCAAGCACGATGTACAACCACTCTAAAACATATGGTACAACCACATTAAGCATGATGTACAACTATTTTAAGCATGAAGTACAACTATTTTAAGCATGCTTTCCATCATAAGCTAAAAGTTAATTTTCATTATAATGAGTGTGCCATTGTATCATGTCATGGTTCGTATGATTTTTAGCACAAAAAGTCGCAATAAGCATATATTCAACTTAATTTGCTCGAGGCAAAAATTCATAAGAATAAATTACACTTTACACTTTACTTTAAAAATTCATCCATCTAATTAGAATTCATTGCAAGCCTTTGGAGCATCTAGACATCAAATTAATTTCTAATTTTTTGTGACAAAATAGTTTAAAAGGTCCTTAACAATTCTTATGAAGAACACTTAGACTAATTCTCATTATTTCTAGATGATTTAACAAATTCTCATTATTTCTAGATGATTTAACCCTCACAATATAAAGTGCTACAGCAGCTCTACGAAATGCTGCGAGTAAGCCTGACAAAGAAAAATATGTTAGGAGTACCAAATTAGCTTCAAATGTTCTAATTTTTTTATATGTTTTAGTTCAAGATGTCCTCTAAATTTTGTGCGAAAGATGCTGGGTAGAGTTCTGTTAGCTCAAGGGCATTTTATATAAGATTTTGATGATTTTATTAAATTAGATTTTCTAATTAAAGTCTAAAAGGAAATTATTTTAAATATTTTTCAAAAAGATTGAGTCAACACTACACGCTAATGAGTTGACACATTTTGCCTTTAGTGCTGACACTTAGTGTTAAATGGGTTGACACTTAGTGTTCTCGTACAGAGCTTTTGTGTCGACACCAATTAGCTTTTGAGTCGCCACTCATAGATAAAGTACGCTTGACAAACTCAAGTGTGTCGACACCATTAAGGTTTAGGGTTGACACCTTTAACACTTTGCTTGTGACGTTTTAGGAGAACCGGTTGTGTCGACACTAATGATCGATTGTGTCGACACTGTTAGTAGTGGACTGGAATCCAAGTTGAGTCGACACCAAGTCAAGGTTCGAATAGCAAAATGAGTCGACACTAACATACACATGGATCGACACTTTAGTACCTTAACGGAAATCAACTTGTGTTGACACCAATGCTTACATGAGTCGACATCAAGTGATCCTCCGAACTTCTTGATTCATATATCGATACCAAAAAAACAATGAGTCGACACCAAGACACCAAACAATCCCCTGGACTCTGACCTATATATGTCGACGCCAATGAAGAGATGAGTCAACACCAAAGGCATATGCTCCAAAGAACCAAAGTTTGGGTCAACACTAAAAAAGACAAGGGTTGGCACTAACATTTCAGCAACCAAAGTTGTTTAGCTGGGTCGACACAAAAGCTGACCAGTGTCGACATCAATTTTTCAGTAACCAAAGTCGTCTGGCTAGGTCGACACCAAAGATGAGACACCAAAGATGAGAAGTGTCGACACTGAAATTTAAGTAGCTAAAGTCTCTCAACCGAGTCGACACCAATGAAGATTTGTTTCGACACCACAGAAGACATGAAGCCATTAGTCGACACCAACTCTAATATGAGACGACACTAAGCTTCAAGCTGGAGAACTGAACTAATGAAAGGATCGACACCAAATTAACTATGAGTTAACACCAAGGCGTTGGTGCTAAAAATTCAAAAGTTGGGTCGACACCTTATGAAGAATGAGTTGACACTTTTGTCCAAGAACTAAGGCCAAGACCGATCGGTCTGTGTCGACATCGAGGAGCTTTGTGTCGACATCGAGGAGCTTTGTGTCGACATCGAGGAGCTTTGTGTCGACATCTGCGACAAATTTTTAAAAAGGGTGCTGGTTCAAATGGTAACTTTTTTCAGAGTATTAATTGCCTCCACCTACTACTAACGGTCATTTACTTCGGTGGGTTATAAAATGAGTATATTTTAGAGCTTTAAAATTCTAGATTACTATTCTATTCAAGTGCATTGAAACCTTAGAACCTTTCTCAATCATTAAAAGCTCATTTACTCATCTAATCCAAAAACTTCACCCACTTCCTTGTTCATTAATTATCAAATCTTTGTAAGTGAGTGTTTGTGAGTTATTACTCAAATTTTTTAATCACATTTATTGTAAAACATGGTGAGTCACTTTTTCTATCTTTCAGAGAGTGTTTGGCACTTCTTAAAAAGAGCTGAAGAAAGTTCAAAAAAATAAGGAGTGTTTGTAAAAGCTTTTTCAAGCTGTAAAAGGTTTTTGAACACGCATGTGAAGCGTTCGTACATAGTGTAAATTCTCAAGGAGAGTCTTGAAGAGTGGACATAGGCTTAGAAGAAACCGAATCACTATAAATCATTGGCATCTAGTTTAATTTTCTCTCTTACTCCTTTAATTCCACTGCTGCTTCTTTATTTGTGCTTATTGTCATATTTGTTGTGTGAAATTAAATAGGCTTTTTAAAAAGTTTTTTTTAAATAGTTAATATTAATTTTAAAACCCAATTTACCCTTCTTGGATTGTCTAAGACTAACAAGTTCATAAGAAAATATTCATGATTTTTCTCTCCTAAGAAAATGTGTCAAGTCAATATTTTACAACTCTGTATTGGTGATTTTCAGCATTAAAAATAGAGTTTAAAAATTGTTTGGTAGATCCAATAGAGGCTAAAAGGCATGATTTTTGGATAGCTTTTATATTAAGATGTCCCTAACATTTTTCATGAAGAACTCTTTTTAATTTGAGTATTAAAAATATGAATTTTGAGTCTCACGAAAAGGTTAGACATATTTGGTTTGGAATCACTAAACGAGTACATCAACTTGTAGAGAACTTTTGACTCACTAAAGCTCAACAAAAAGGGCTCATCTTTGGTGGGTAGGTAGATAAATTTGTTAGCTACAGCATTCGTGAAGGGATCACATTTTAAAATAGGGGTTTGACCCTTGCAACAGAGGCTGGTCTAAATTTGACATATTTTGGTAAAAAAATTGTAACTCGAGATTTATAGGTTCAAAACAGTTTAATCCAATTTTATATGAAAGATAACTTCAAAATCTAACTCTAGACATAATATTCAACTTTAGAAGGTTTTTCTATATTTAGTTATAATTTTTCAAAAATAGGTCAAGCAAGTAGAATTTTTGCAAGCTTAAGATTATACTAGCTATTTCATCTTCTGACTTCTTGCATGGCATGGATTAAAACTTTAAAAATAATATCTCCAGTAATAAAACATGTGAGTAATAACATGGATCTCAAATAAAAATTACATGCATAAGTACAAATATGAAGAAGATCATCAAACATCCCCAAACTTGGTTTTGACGCATTTGTTGACTTGATTTAATTTTTGTTCTTGATTTTATCTTTAAGAATGAAGAAGGAGGATTTGAGTTGAGTGAGAGGAGAGGATTTAAGAGTTTACTTACTTGTACTACTTAGATTTCTAGGTAGAAAATAAGATTTAGTTTTGTTGCATCACCTTCCTTCTTTCTCCTCCTCTTCTTCGTCCTTCTCTTCTTCTTGCTTCTTCTCCCAAGACTTAGCTAGAATTTTAGAAATTTTGGAGGTTTGGAGAGGTAGGTTTCGGTCAAGGGGGAGGATGGAATTGCATATATTTAGCTAATTTTAGATGAAGGCTAACGATGTGGGTGGTGGTGTGAACTCTAATGTGTTTTGCATGCAAAATTGGATTATAACACAAAAATTTGGTATAAGAAAAGGGGTGCCATGGCAGATTTTTAGCTTAAAAATCTGATTTTGTGTTTTATTATTATTATATTAAATATTTAATGATGCATTTATACTACATTGTTAAGAAAACGTGTCCAAAAATTGACTTAATGTGTATATTTGGTTACTTTTTTTTATGGAATTGAATTAATTGGTAATTTTGTGATTAGTTCATTATTCTTGTAATTTATAATTATTATTCTATTATTTAATTAATTATGTGTTGACGCATAGTTTAAATTAAACTCTTTTGCCAAGTTGTGTCAATTTGACTTTTAATGATGATTTGGTGTGCAATGATTTTAATCATTAGTTTTATTCTTACAAGATATAAATTTTTTATATTTGTGGCATTTTTATTTATTTAAACATTTTTAGGTTATGACGATGTTTGATTTTGTATTTTTTTTTTCATTTTTGACATAAAAATACAGAAAGCAACTTAGGGTACAATTTCCAAGGTATAACGGGCCAATGAGGGGCATTTTGGTTATTTTAATTTATTTTGTAATTTAAAATTATTATGGCATCAATTCATTATAATTGTAGTAAGATGCATATTAATTTAAGTCTTTTTACAAGGATATGCAAATTAGACTTTTAATTGAAATTCGGTGTACTAATTTTTTAATAGATTTAGTTCAATTCTCATAAAAAGATAATTTTATTTTTGTTTATTTTTTCTTTGGAGTTTGGTGTGTATATCTTTGTGTATAATGATGGCATTTGAAAAACTTTTGATTATTATAATGAATTATAATGTCTTAAAAGTTGGAATTTTAATTTAATTTGATTTGATTTTATAGTATTTTATTTTATTTATTAAAATATTTTGACACATACTCCTAGTGGTCTTACATATATATTATATATGTTTTTATTATATATATATTAATGTTAGGTGTAGAGAAAGATGGATGAAAAATATATTAGAGACTTTTATGCAATTATAAGGATTTGAGGGACTTGTGTGTAATTATCGAAAATAAAATTTTCAAGAATTCTAAAGAGTATTTTGAATGAGAAACTAAAGTGTTTTCTTACGAGATTTGCAACTTATTATGAATTTTGGTGTCTTTGGTTAAAGGCGCGATTATCCTAAAGGTTTGGGGTTAAAATGTAATTACTGAAAGTTATGGGGTATTAGGTCTTTAAGTATATTTTCCTCTTAGATTTTGAACTTATACGTAATTTTTTTATTCTTTGGATTTAAAATTTGAGTTAGCTATTTTAAAATTTGAGTTAGCTATTTTAGAGTAACACTCATGGATTATAGGTTCAAGGATTTTTGAGAATGAGTCAGGTTATCCTTAAGAAGAGTTTGGGCCAGAAATTTTGTTTTTAGGTTAAGCTCAATTACGTTTTCAATCTTAACGTAATCCTAAACCTGAATTCGGCAGCACATCTTCTATTGTTTTCTTGCTAACTCCGCAACCTAAAACCAGGTCCTTACAGACGATCATATGGCTTGAGTTCTACAGTACTTAGCCCGCTTCGAGACTCAGTTTGATGCTCATGATTGCACTCTTTCCACCTTGTAGGGTTAGCTTACCTCAATCGGTGTCCACTCATGCACATCCAAAAGTGTTTGGATCTTAACTATGCATCCGACGGTGATGCAGCCTCACTTGATGACTAGTTAGTTCTTTGTGTTTACCTCTCTTAGCATTTTTGTGACAAAAGAAGAGAACTTTAGTTTAGGTTATCATATTTTACAGTTTTTTTTTCGCTTTCTTTTGCTTTTTGTATTTTGGGTATAGTATTTTTTGGATGATGTACACATGATGATGTGCATCATATATCTGACATGACATGTCTCATTTTATGTATTCTTGCACCTTGATTGTTTATTATGGATGTATATATATCTGTTCGAATCTCATGTAATAGTTTACATTTCTCTCTTTTTTTGAGTTCATATGTTCATATGTCCTAGCATGCTATCTTATGCCATATTATTACTTCATCCTGTTGAATGTCTTGCTTAGTCTTTCTACAGGTTTTGCTACCTCCTTGCTTCTTGACTAGAGTCTAGCTATGGTGAGTTTGTTAAGATAGTTGGCTATTTTTAGATTATGCCAAAATTGTTGGAGTCAATATTTGAGTCGTCCCTCTTGTTTGGTTGGGTTTTTGTCTAGTGTCTCTGTTGAAATTGTTTTAAGACTCTTCATCGTTTGTTGTAAAAGCCTTCGATCCGAAGTCCTAATGGTATATAGCCTCTCCTTAGCATAGGCACTAGTGCATTCATATAGTTCCTTAGGTAGGGTCTGTTGGGAGAATTTCCAACGCCGACATAAAATTCATGCTCGGGGATCCAGAAAATACATCTTTATTAGGCTTTCAACAAATTACATAAATCTAAAATTTACAGAGAATGAAATAACA